>VWYK01101023.1:0-16804 GCA_013399775.1 Semnornis frantzii
TGTCTGTTTCTCACACGAAAGTGGGACAGTAGCAGAGGAATAACTAAGGCATCCTTCTGGAGATCATTGTGAATCTTGTATGGGAAAAGCTAAGGAAAGTGTACTACTGTTTTAACTAAGTTACTGTAACTTTAATAAAGTTACTGTATTAACACAGACAACTAAAAACATGCTTGTGAAGAGTGCAAATTGTTGAATACCTCAAGCAAGCAATACATGTAGGTCTCTAGCAAAGAAAGAAAAAACATACCATTACCTCTTTGTAGTCTCATCCATCCTGTCTTCCAAGGTTCATATGAGGTTGTCAAAATATGTCGACAGCCTTTCAACTTTTAAGCAGTTATGTCTGCACTTCTTTATAGAATCATGGACTGGTAGGGGTTGGAAGGGACCTCTGGAAATCACCAAGACCAACACCCCTGCCAAAGCAGGATCACTTAGGGCAGACCATACAGGAATGTGCCCAGGTGGGGTTTCAAAGTCTCTAGAGAAGGAGACTTCACAACCTCTCTTGGCAACCTGTTCCAGTGCTCCATCACCCTTACAGTAAAGAAGTTTCTCCTCATGTTGAGATGCTTGAGTTTGTATCCGTTGCCCTTCGTTCTATCACAGGACGCCACTGAAAACAGATCTACCCTTATCTTCTTGACACTCAACTCTTCAGGTATTTGTAAACATTAATAAGATTTCCTCTCACTTCTTCATGTTTTGATAGAACTTGGCTTCCTTGAGCTATTGCTAATGTCAGATGCAATTTATTCAGAGTTTTCTTCACACTACCATAAATCTTAATTCAGAATTAAAATGATAGAGAATATAAACAATTCATTATTAACAAAGTCATTAAACCCTAATGTTGTGATCTTAAGGTTGATCCATCTCTGACCTGTGCTTGCTGAATCAGGCCCACAGTGTAGGACTGGGAGCACTTTATTATTGTAGGTGCTCTTTAAATATGTTTGGTCTTGGGATTTCAGAAGACTAGAAAGTGGTTGTAACCTTTCCCTAGAGATCATAAGCTTTATCCTTGCAGAAGCAAGTAATTTATACAAGGCAAATTACTTTCTTTCATTGCTGGAAGTAGGAAAAACAGAAACCCTAACTTCTGACCTTCTGATTTGAGTACTGGAGAATAGAGTTTTGCATTTCAGGTCAAAATAAACATAAAGGAAACCAAGAGAATTGCTAATCAGTTTTAACTAGTAGTGTGAAATTAAGAAAGGACAGATAGTGAACATGACTCTTACTGCCCAAGCATTAAATATTAAAGTCTTTAAATTCTAAATTGCAAGTAAATTGTTTTGGTGTGTTTAGTCTCATTAGAAAACAAACTCATAATAACCATAATCACTTCTTAGAATGTGTGAGTCCAGGAATAAGAAGGTATTACAGATCAATAATCTTAGGCAATTTTTTTTCCAGGAGTGATGGAATCTGGTACATCATACTCTTAAATTTTTCCTTAAAAACCTTTTTCCGTTAGTCATCAGGTTGGAATAAAGTTTATTAAAAATGGAAAAACAAGTCATAACTGCTACAAAGCATTTTGAAAAGTTAAAGTGAAAAAGATGAATAGGATGGAAAACTTTTTGAACAATTGCGAGAAAAGAAAGAAGTAGGGACACTTTTCACTGTTTTTGTTTTAAAGATGAGGTCTTGATGGAGATTTAAGCAGAAAGAATGCTGTAACCAGCTATGAATGTATGATACCATTAGAGAAAAGATTGCTCTCCTGTTCCTATTTTCAGACAAATTGCCTTGGTGGTCCAGGTCCTTTGGTTCCACACAATTATCAGCTGAGCTGAAGGAGATCTCCCTATAGCTGTAAGTAGTAATGAGGCTTGAGCATTTCTTTGCACATTACTACTAGAATGTGACCTCTCTCACTAGAAGGTTCACCTTTTCATTATAAAGGTGTTTCTTCTTTTCTGCATATTTAAAGCACTGCTTAGGATACTGTGCAATCCCTTCACTGTGAAGTAGTAGAAAATTCAAACCAACTAAAGTTCCAGAGACCTCCTTTAAGCTTAGATGTGAGAGATGGTAAGTGATGGAGATTTCAGTGTTCCAGGGCAGGAGTTTTAAAAGGTGGCAAAAAAGCATTTAGAATTGTACTCAGAATATTGTTTAAACAGACAGGAGTGCAAAAAACATCATCTACACAGGGAGATGGCAAAGACAGAATGAGAGCTACCATCCAAAACTGGGACAACATCTGAAATGTAAATAGATGTAGAATGGTAATAGTGTCTTTTCATGAAGATATTTATTCTTTCCTTGACAATTTTTCTGCCTCACACCAGTTCACATACTGTCCTGTGACACAGATTTAATGTGACCTCATGAAACTCTGAGAGTGGAAATCAGGGAAAAATGGTGTTTTCACAAAGAACAGATTACCCAGCCCTCTTAGAAGCAGAGTACATAATAGCGTGAGTCAGTCCTTGGAAAAAGGTGCTGGAAGTGAGATGGATATAAGGTGCTTGGGCACAGAGGCTCTCAGTGCTATGAGAAGTTGATACTGTGGCAAACTTACCTGAGATTTATGTGCTGGCAGGACGACAGATTTGAGGAAGGCTTTTTATGATCAAGCAACATAGCTCAAAGCAGCATTGGTTTTATGTGTGTGAATGATAGACAGTGGTGAAACGGAGTACAGCAGAAGCCTAAACCAAGTAATTGTGATTGGGCAAATTATAGGGGGATTTATGCTCTCTGCAGCTATAGCTCAGATGATTTGACTATGCCTTTTCTTTTTCTCACCCTTTTCCCAATTTATTTTGTATTATGTATCATGCCTGTAATGGTGTTCTCTGTTGTTTCTCTCCTGACATGTTTAATCCCACAACACAGTCTAGTCTTGATGTTTTCCCTCTCTTTCAAAGAGTCCCAAGAGAGAGAAGCAAGGAAGGTAGATGTATTTGACTTTGGAAAATGAGTTGATGCCAGTTGCAAAGGAAATAAAATATATCACAGGGGGCTGCTGCGGGGTAGGGAGTGAAAATATTGCTCATTTGTGACAAAAGATTGCCTTGAAGACTGCTTCAGCTTGATCAGTCTGAAACCTGTGTCTCACTGTTTCCATTACAAAGGCTTTTATGTTCCTGTTTCTTTTGGAAAAGGACTTCATCTATTTTGAAATAAATCCAAGGCTCCCCAAATGCACTGTTTGCTTTCAGGCCCAGCACATGAGAGCTATGCATTGGGGTCACATTGCAAAGGAGTTAGGAGAACATACATTATTTAGCTCCTGAGCTAGGATAGCCAAGGAGTCTGCCTGTGACCAGCCTCAGGGCAGCAGAGGAGTTGCAGTGAATCTGACACACTGTGTTACTCCTGCCAGGACTTTGAATGTGGGGAAATTTGGACAACACAATCATATTGTAGTGCAGAGCTGTGACTCCTCCCTAGCCCTGGGTAATGGGTGCAGTGTGCTTAGCACACCAGAGGACAAGCTGCCTGACATAAGGGATTGCAGAATGCTAGACTCATAGAATGCATCCAGTTGGAAGGGACCCCCAAAGTTCTTTTGTCTAACCCCTGAACCTTTATCAGGGATGTTTCCAACTAGGTCAGGTTGTTCAGAGCCCTATCAAGTCCAACCTTGACTGTCTCCAGGGCCTCCACCACATCTGTGGGCAACATATTCCAGTATGGGGACTCCGGGATGGGGGAGAAGGGAAAGCACTTCTTGCCCAGGTTGCTGTGGTATGGTATGTGACGGCAAGACTGGAGTCAGATGAGGGAGTCTCAGCCTGGACAAGTGAAACTTATTAGGTCTTTATTTCATATGGAGGAGTCGGGGTGTTAGAGCCTGTATTTTACATGAAGGCAGAGTAGTATTCAAAGAATGCTTTTCTTGCTTTCAGTTCTGTAAATCAATGCTAATCATTTCTTCAGAGTTTCTCAGTCTGGGTCTCTTCCAACCCAGACTATTCTATAATATGTTCATTGGATTTGTTCATTTCAGAGCCTTAGCATATTAATTCAGGTTCTCAACAAACAGTGGCTCCGTGTCCTCCCCCAGATCTCTGTGGCTTCCTGTACTGAAGACATGGCTTTCTCACCTGTTTTTTCTTCCCCTACGCCTGGTCTGTCTGTAGTCTTTTCTGAGTATCGATCCCCATTTTTCAGTTTGCAGCAGAGAACTTTGTCCAGTGCTGTGGGGCCCAGTCCTTGACCTGTCATTTTGGTTTTAGTAGTTTAACCTAATGTACTGTTACAGTCTTGACATGTAGAAAGAAAGAAAATAGATGCACCCTCTGGAAAGGGTGGAAAGTGTAATAAGGCCAAGTGCCAGGTCCTCCACTTTTGTCACAACAACCCCATGATAACCTATGGACTTGGTGATGTGTGGTTGGAAAGCTGCAAGTCAGAGAGGGACCTGGGGTTCTGATTGAGAGTCAACTGAATATGAGTCAGCGGTGTGCCCAGATGGCCAAGGAAACCAATGGCATCCTGGTTTGTATTAAAAACACTGTGGCCAACAGGAACAGGGAGGTGACCCATCTTCCTGCACTCAGCATTGGTAAGGCCACGTCTTGAGTATTGTGTTTAGTTCTTTGCCCTTCACTACAAGAGGACATTTTGGTTCTGGAGCGTGTCCAGAGAAGGGCAGCAAGGCTCGTGAGGGGCCTGGAGCACCTGACCTATAAGGAGCAGCTGAGGGAGTTGGAATAGTTCAGTCTGGAGAAGAGGTGGCTGAGGGGAAACGTCATGGCTCTCTACAACTACCTGAAAGGAGGTTGGAGTAAGGAAGGAGCAGCCTCTTCTCCTTGGTGGCAAGCAACAGGACTAGAGGAAATGGTTTCAAGCTGTACCAGGATAGGTTCAGGCTGGATGCTAGGAAATATTTCTTCACAGAGAGGGTTATCAAGCATTGGAATGGTCTGCCCAGGGTGGTGGTGGAGTTGCACCCCTGGGGGTGTTTAAGCAGTGTGTGGACCTGGCGCTTTGGGATGTGGTTTAGGATTGACCCTAAACTGGGTCGAAGATTGGACTGGATGATCTTTGAGGTGTCTTCCCAACAGATGCTTTCTGTGATTCTGTAATACAGTCTAAATTAGTGGCATCCATCCCTGGTGATATGTTTTGAAGTTCAAGGTCTTTTTGTTCTTTATTTAGCATGTCTCTCTATTTGTATCCGCTGCTGCTGTTTTTACCTTTTTGTTGCTATTTATAAATCTTCCAGTGTGGATTTGTTATTTGGTTTTGGATTTAAATTCTCTCCTCCAATTCAGCTTTTAAAAGCAATTCTAAAAAAGTTTCCCATTTTTTTATTTTTAAAAGAAAACAGCTGTCATGTACAATTAGCTCAAGTGAGCTGCTACCAATTGACAATTGCTTTACACTGTGAGTGACCTTTGTATCTCACATGGGCCAACCATTGTGGCCTGCAACAACTCTGAATCACAATCTATGTATCCAGAAAAATACAAGTAAAGGTGACAGGGAGGTTCACACAGATATGAGAAGATACTTCATTTCAAGACCACTCTCCTCTTCCCTTGTTAGCTCGAGACAGTCTGGTTTTAAGCAAGGTTGGCAGAAGGGTAGAGACTGCAAGGAGGCCAAATTCATAGATGTTTTTTGAAAACCAGAAATGAGGCAGAGGTAGTTTGCGGTGTGTACTGCAGAGACCTGTGTAGGGATTGTCCTGCCAGCTGGACCAGTCAGCTTTCCAACTGGTCCAGTGTTCAGCACCTGTATTTCTTGCTCCTGAGCATTTCTGGATGCCTGGTCACTTGATGTGGAGGAATGATGAGTATTGGCCAGAGCAAAAGAGTATGGGAGGAACAAGGGGTAGAGTAGGAGAGTACAGTCATAGCTGAGAAGTCTGAGGATATTGTGGCTGGGATGTCATACAATAGGAGAACCCAAATCAAAAGGAAGCCAAGTCTCACTGATGCTATTACTTGTGGGCTGAGTTGCTTAATTCATAGACCCTCTTGTCTGTCACCATATACAGAGGTATTTTTACAAAGAAGCATCACTTTGAGATTAAATTAACTAGAAGGGGAAAGCAACAATTTCTGGTCATTAGAATATATGTGTGAACTTACAAACTCATTGTAACATCTGTGTCTTGAATTCTTTATCTCTTAGAGAAGAATGAAAATCCATGTGTGCTTCAGAGTGGATCTGAGATACTTCATCCATTTGGAAATTATTTTTCTCCTTTAGGAGACAGATGCTTTACCTTTTCCATGAAAAGTTGTAAATGTTTCAGAAACAATTAATGAAGCTTCCTGACATCCTCTTGGGTGAGGAAATATGATTGGTGTGGGAAAACTGAGGCAAAAATCTGTCATGTGAATATTTTATTTTAATATTTAATGAACAGGGAAAAAAGAAACTATTACTGTAAAACACATGAGCAAGGTTGTAGAAAACTTTAGCAGAGAAGGGTACTGAGAGAAACAGTCGTGACTGATATCTCTTGAAGTTCAAAGTGGCTACTCAGTGTATAAGGCAGGATTAAATTTGGCTCATGGTGTAAATGCAATCAGAAGACTTACTTCTTAGTATATTTATTTTCAAAATACACATACTGCATAAGGCAGTTTTGTAAATACTTTGGAAAGTGACCACATGAAAAGATAAACTTCCTTTGGTTTCACATCATCAGTAATGCCATTACTTTTTTACCTTAAAACCTTAGTATTTTCTTCTAGCACTATCTGATCCCCAGATAGCACACCTCTTCAGTTTATGGCAAAGGAACTTTATCAAACTGCACCACACCATCTTGGGCCATTGGCATTGTCTTGTCGTTTCCTATTTAAGGATTTGAAAATTGAGACATGGAGAAATGAAGCCAGCCACACAGCATGCCAGGGGAAAAAAACAAACAAAAACAAACAAACAAACAAACAAAAAAGGCAATTGAGGAAATAAAAAATAGATCCCCTGAGCTTTGCCTTACTGTTTAGATCAGAAGGTCCATAGTCCTTAGAAGCACTCACAGTTCAAGCTCAGTTTTGTTCTTTCAGGCTGTGTATTACTTCAAATGATTCAGTTGTTTTGGCTCTCTCATGGAATCCAGTTTGACCTTCAATGTCTCCAGGGATAGGACCTCCACCACCTCTCTGGGCAGCCTGTTCCAGTGTTTCACTGCCTTCATTGTGAAGAACTTCCTATTGTCCAGTCTAAATCCACCCTCCTTAAGCTTCAATCTGTTGCCTCCTATTCTACCACTACAAGCCCTTGTAAGAAATCCCTACTCAGCTTTTTTGTAGGACCCTTTCAGCTACTGGAAGGGTGCTGTAAGGTCTCCCTGGAGCCTTCTCTTCTCCAGACTGAACAGTCCCAACTCTTTCAGCTTGTCCTCATAGGACCTGAGCTCCAGCCCTCTGGTCATCTTTGTGGCCCTCCTCTGGACCTCATCCAGCAGGTCCATGTCTGTCCTGTGTTGAGGACACCAGGGCTGGATGCAGGACTCTAGGCAATGTCTCACCAGAGCAGAGCAGAGGAACAGAATCACCTCTCTCAACCTGGCATCCCAGATTCAGGTCTTCACATCAGTAATTCTAAGTAGTCTGAGCTCTCCACTAGGGCAAGCCTCTCCTTTTTTTTTTTTTAAATCTCTAGAAGGTATGAACACAGAGACAACATACAAAACATTTAGAACTGCATTCACATCATGTCAGTGGCCGATTGTATAGGTATAGATATACCAATATGCATCAAATAGGTAACTGCAAGCATCAGATACATAGTGACACTAAATTATTTTAGATTTCTGGGGATCTTTTTAGGGTAAGCTTCTCCAAAGTCAGCGATGACTTTATTCTGTGTCCACAGAGTCAATGTGGGGTTTACTACTCACTTAAGATAGAACTTACCAGTGCTGTATAATGTGAAAAGTTCATGCCTAAGTAAAGCCAAGTTCATACGAAAAAAAGCCCAAGCAACAACACCCCACACCAGCTCCCATACTGACTAACTGATATCCACCTTTGCTTTTCTGTTCCTGAATCAGCTAAGGGAAGACCACAGAAATGGGCATTATTTCCTATCCAGGGAGAGCTGATGGTTTCCAGCACACTAACCTTATTTCCAAAGTGCTTAGAGCTTTAATTGTCTTGCATCCCAGCTCATCTGTGTATGCAAAGGGTTTTCCTCTGGCCTTTTTAAATCCATGAAGTTGCTGAGTATAGTAGACAAGAATGCTTTTGTCTTCCTAGTTGCTTATTCCATTCCAAACTGGTAATGCAAATGGAAATAAAAATATAATTCTGTGAAGTTCTTCTGGGAGGAGGTAGGTTAGGAGAGCACTTTCTAGCCATATGAGTTCAGAAATCATAGACTAATTCCCCAGCAGTGCCATAAGTTGTGGAGTGCTTGACTCCTCTCCCTGGGCAAGGGCAGTTCTCTCCAGTTCTCAAGTTGTCTAGGTGCCATATGTGACTGATTCCTGAATGTGTGGTGGAGTTGCTTACATACCTAGGAGTTATTCTGGTTTTACTGTCTTTCTGTTGTTCAAAGTATGTTAAATGGCTGTAATTTCCTCTGGCACTTAAAATCTGAGTGGTTCCTTATTTTGTAGATGAGGGGAAGTTCACTTACTGGTGGTGTTCACGACAGAAATATGTGAACTGTCTGTCCGCTTCTATTATGGCCATATTGGAGTCTGGATTCTCTAGCAATTGCATCAAAAATAGGCTTAAGATGGAGGAGGTGTGCCTACAAACTGGTCTTTACTCATAAAAAATAGACATTTACATTCTTTGTATCCCTGAATCGTAAATCAAGAGGGGCAATCCTCATTCTGAATGGCGTACTTATTCTCAGCATGATGTGTGTGGTGAAGAAGGCATTGAAAGAAAGCATTAAGGCTAGGATAACATGAAAGAAAATGTTTCCATTTTTATTCTCCCTTCCATGGTGGATTAATTAAAATAGAATGAAACACCAGCTAGCTTGAAAGTAAGAGCAAATGTGTGTAGGTAGACTACAGCAGCATATTCTGGAAAATCAAAGTAATTTCTTCCCTCCCCGAATCCATAGCTCTAAGAAAGTAATCCTATACCTTGCTTGCTTTGACGTAACCTCTCAAATTCACTGGCCAGCCCATATAGTTCCTTGGAGATTTTTGATGTCTTGTGTCACTTGGTTGACCTCGCCGGACCTAGTATCTACTTATGTTGCCTTGTGCTCGGCACAGAATGTAAAAGGATGTTACACTGCTGCACCAACACTGTCTTTAGGCTTTGAAATAAAAAGTTCAGATATCCCCACTGAGGAATGCAGCATGTGGTGGCAGCTGTAGGGAAGTGGGAAGCAGGAGCTTTTCAAGCAGAAGGGAGTCTAAGCAGACTCCCTCAGTCTTTACTCCTTTGAATTAGAGGCTGCATGGCACAATATATTTTTATTCTAAAAAACTTTCTAAATTTTTTTCCTTTTTTTTTTTTTTTCCCTATAGCTTTGCACTTTATTTTATTTTGTGATAACTACACCCTGTATGACAACATCCTGTCCAACAGACAAACATTGCTGTGGAGTACAATCCTAAATTCCACCAAACCATTCCCAGACAGAGCTGCCTCCTGCCTCAGGACACACAAAGGCAGTGTCAACACTGAATTTCATTCAACTGGAACTATGAGAAGTCTTTACTATTTGACAAAAATAGTAAATTCAGAGAGTAACTAAATGGGTTCTTGAGTAGCAGACAAGGTACAATACGGGCATAAGAGTCAGGTCCCAAGTATGTGATGTGGAAGCCCGTGGCAAATCAGCAGCTTACTTTCCACATGTTCATTGAGGAAACATTTGACTGTTTCCCCAGATTTATTAGGCAAGGTGCCTCATAATGGATTTTCCCCATGCGTTATAAGGCAGGGTGGGCTGCTGGTTGAATTCTTCTCTAGACTTCAAGTTAATGACACTTTGGATTTTGTTAGCTGAGTGGTATGTGTTTCTACCATGAACGGCTTGTAAGAGTTGTTCCTGTATTAGGGAACCAAGCACATTGATCTGAGTAGTACCTTTGTCTGAATGAGCACATCACTGTTTGATGCATTGTTACTAAAACCCTTGTGCACTCCATTTCCTTTTCAATGTGCCTGCAATAAAATAAACTCACAACTTTTAATTTTGGTTCTGAACATGGGAACAGAGGAGAGACATCCAGTTGTACAAATGTACTAAGAATGCTCTCCATTATTTGTGGCAAAATTAGGTTTTCTGACCCTACTGATTAGAACAAGACACGTAGTTATTATGGAGGATATCAACTGTAGGAAAGAAACACTCTCTCAGCTTTATACCACATACCCATTCTTTTGTCAGCTTGCATTATAAATAAATAACAAAGCAATTTGACACATGCCCATTGATTAAAACTAAAAGTTGTCAGAGAGGAGAAAGACAAAAATATGAATTATTAATAATGATATTAAGCAATGCAAAAAAGATGCTTAACATGCAGGAAAGTCCCTGAAAAGTCACTTAGTGAAGGGGAAAGAAAGGACAACCATGGAGACCTTCCCTCCACTGCTACTTTGTGGCCTTTTCCTTCCTGCTTCAACCCTTGGAGGTCAAGGTGACCATGTGAAAAGATAATTCTGTTACATTTTTGTAATCTTGTTTACCTCATCTCTATTATTTCTGAAATGCAGTACCTGCATAGTAGGGAATTGAGTGAATTTAAAGTGGCATCATCACATCATGTTTGGGATTGGCCGTTTTATATTTCTGTGCAATCTTCTTGGCGATGGGCGTTTGAACTACCCGTTGACAACCCTGACACATAAGTTGGAGAAACTAAGCTAATCTATACTCTCTCTAAATTTCATAGACCACACATACCTGCAATTTAGCGAGCAGATATTAAGGTACGCAAAAATGCTGGTAGTAGTTTATGCTCTGTGTACTTTGTGATGCTCCAATTGATAGAGCATAAACAGTAACCTAGTAGCTGGTGTAATTATGCATTTCTTTTCCCACCTTCTGCCACTTATTTTGGTGGCAACTATTTAAATGCTTTCATTTATCAGACCAGTTTGAATGGCTGTTGGGTATATTGACCATCCTGGCAATACTTAATTTTCCATCTGTGAAGATTAGATTTCTTTTGTCACTGAAGAGGAAAGGAGGAAAAAGAACACTTGCAGGGAGCAAGAGAGGCAACTGCACAACTCCTACAAAAGCTGTAGAAAGCCCCTCAGTGATAGTTGTATTTGCTGAAGAATGCTCTTAATCTAAAGCAAGTATGGTGTATGGAACAGAAGAGCTCATCAGGTTTTCCTGGTTGGGTAGCACCAGAGACCTAACTGTGATTAAAGTCTTTGTGTCTCTAGATGAGCATCCTACGTTAGACTTTCTCATGGCTAGTCTGAACATTGTGTTACTTGTAGCTGAAGAGATGACATCGTCTAAAGAAAAAAAAAAAAAGACTACAGGAGCAATAAGGCTCCTACCCCATGTTTATGATGTTAATGTTTTGAATTAACAAACTGTTAATGAACTCACAACATGATCTCCTAATTACTGCGCTTTAATTCTGAAAAGGTCCTTTTATGCATCTTTACTTCAAGTAAGGGCTATGCGCTTGTAGCTTTGATGGATTCCATTAGGTGTCAGAAATGCTCAGAACTTCTGAAAGGCAGGGCCAAAGGATCTCCTTGCTGACATTTAGTTGCATATGGTGCAGATACCTCCATCCTCATTTGGTCTCCATTTGCAGTCAGTTGGAGAACATTAGGCACTAAGAGGAGTGATTCAGCCTGTTACAGGGAAAGGCATCCAAAATAGACCCCCAAATAAGGATTCACTTTTGTTCATAGACTATAAAGGAGGTCTGGATGAAGACTATAAGCAGTTAAAAATTATCTGGGACTTTTCTATGCGTGGTGCCTCAAGCTGAGTAACTGAAATTAGGTAGTTGTCCTAGAAATGTTGTCTTTGCTTTTCTGTTTCTGTGTGTAAAATGGCAGCACTGTGTGTGCAGCTTTGCAGGTTGTGAAAAGATGGACTTCTCTTACTTGGTATGTAATTATAATGATGAGACTTCTCATTAGCCCCTAAATGGTTTGCATTTACATTTTATGAGCTCTTTTTAGTTTCACTTACACTATGACTACAGATCAGCACTGAGTGAATATGTCTGTTAGTCTCAACATGAGTACCTTACACTACTGCTAAATTTGGCTGTATATGAAATTATTGGTCTCTCTCTAATATTAATTGGTATAGCCTGACTCCCCTTAGTTCTTCTAATATGCTGCATCTGATCCTCAGGGATTTGGTGAACATTAATTTGTTCATTAAAAGACTAAATTTAAGATAATTTTATTGGGTTGAAAAAGTTACACAAACCAGTAGTTGCTTGACAGAGCAGAAGCACAAACCAAACAGGGTGAAATGGCTTCTAGGGCAGGACTGAGATGATGATAGTGATGAGGGAAACAGCTGTTCTTTCTCACATGTACCCAGAACTATAAACTAAAGTCAGATAAAGACATGTAAAGAGATATACTAGCATCCCACTCTGCAGAGACTAGAATCATAGAGTGGTAAGGTCGGAAGGGCCCTCAAGGATCATCTAGTTCCAATCCCCTGCCATAGGCAGGGACACCTCCCACTAACACAGGTTACTCAAGGCCTCGTCCAGCCTGGCCTTGAACCCCTCCAGGGAGGGAACATCCACAACCTCCCTGGGCAACCTGTTCCAGTGCCTCACCACCCTCACTGTAAAGAATTTCCTCCTGACATCTAGTCTAAATCTCCCCTCTGCCAGTTTAAACCCATTGCCCCTCATCCTGTCATTACAAGACTTTGTAAACTTGAAGGCAATAGCTTCTTAGTCTGCCGGCACCATATGTGTCTGTATTCTAAAATATTGTGCAAATGTCTGTAAGGAAATCTTTAGACATTCAAATTTCATCTTTTGTAAAGGAGATCCTTTTAAAAGTGGATAGGGTTTAAAATTCAGCAAGGGTGGTTAAGAGAACCTTTGATAGGGAATTTTTTAAATCTGGGAGAAAGCACTTTAATAATACCGTTATAGTACTTTTCATCAGTCTTACTGCACCCATGTGCAGTATTTCAGCTCTGTAAACCGAACCATATTTATGTTAAATGATTTGCCCAATGTCTTATCATGGGTAAGTGGCAGGCTAGGAATGGAACCCAGGAGTCCTCATTTGATTTTTCTGTTGTCGAATTCAGAGACAGTATGCTGCCTTTCAAAGAAAAACACTCAAGAATTCAGCAGTAGCACTCAACAGGAGGAGTCTCCCATTTCAATAAACATGCAGTTATAATATGTCTGTGCTCCACTGACCGTGGTCCCTGAGGTTGCTAACAATCCAAACCCATGTCTCCTTTGTGGGTGCACATTGCGCTACCAAATCTTTCAGTGCTCTGAAACCAAAAGTCTTGTTCTTAATGGATGTGTTGGGGAAAATACAGCCATCAATGAACACTACCACTGCCAGTGAAATAAAAAGAAACTGTGGTGTCATAGGAATAAAGGCTGCAGTTTGAGTGCTTCTAACGGTGTTGGGCTGGTTGTTTTTTCAGACTAGTGAAGGTGAGATATTACTTCTCTTAAAATTCCTGTCTAATAGTATTTACCATCTCTGTGAGATATTGAATAAATATGGATAAGTCCCTGTATTTTTAAAATAATATTTTTGAAATTTGACAACACAGTGGGTGAGCTTTACAGGGAGGTATTTCTGGGTTTTGAGACAAGTCTCTTCACGTCATCTTGTCTTCCCAATAGCTTTCACAGTGTGTGAAGAAGGAAGGTGAGAACAAGAGCAAACAATACCATCCTGCAGCATCTGGGCAAACATTTGTAAGCAGTGGGTTAAGCTTGTGGCAGATAGAAGAGACTAGCAGAGGCTCTGGATCTAGTCTGGAAAATCCAATCTCATAATCTTGAAAGGAAAACTCAAGAGTCAGGGGAAACGCAGTCCAACACCATTTGTTCAGTCAGGACTTCCCTCGTAAATTCCTGTCAGGATTGAGCTCAGGGTATTTATAAAATGTCAAAGTGATGTTCTTTCTTAGAATTCCAGATTTTCCCTCAGTCAGAGGAAATTTTGCATGTGTTACAGCCAGTTTAATTTGCAGAGATGGAGTATAAATTTCCGCAGACAAGATGTGAAGGGCGTAAAGTGGAGTTCTATGAGCTGAGTTTTTCATTAATGTTTGTATTTGGCCAGGAACAGAAGGAATTTGATTTTCTTACATTTGTGTTAAGGTTAAGAAGGTCTGGAAAGGTACACATGGACTGTCTGTATGACTGGGCTCAAACACAGGTGTTTGGTATTGTGTGAGATGCTGTAGGACACATCAGACCTTCAGCTGCTTTTCTCAAAAGACAGGTATCCTCAGAAGCGGTCATTGTGTCTGCTAACCGTGTCCAGGTATGCTTAAGCCCCAGGGCTTTTCTGATGGTGTTTAAAAGCTCTGTTTAAGCAAATGCTTTAAGCCCTAAAACGCAAACTTTGCATACTTATAACCATATCTAGTGTATGATTTAATTGGTGATAATCCTACCATATACTACTTCAGGATAAACCCTTTTATGCCATTTATTAGAGGTAATTTCTGACTGTTAAAATAATGTATCTTATAAAGAAGGCTGGCCACATCTAGACCACTGGTTTCGTTAATGCTGATTACATCAGCAATGCTCTGATGAGCCTGTAGACCAAGATTTTCACCTATAAATGATCATCATGCCACATACTGGGGGTATGATGGGCAGCTAAGAATAGAATTCCCAGATTGCCATGCATTCATGCCTATTAATCATAGAAAAAATGACTAAAAATTGAATTGTTGTATTTATCTACTGTATTAATTACAGAGCAAGTCAAACAAAAGTGAAAAGCAGAACTCATGACGTGTTACTGGAATCTGTGCAGGATAAGAGAAGGACGTGTTAAGTACCTGCAGTTTGTTAGATTCTGGAGTACAAAGAAAAAGTGTATTATCTGAAGTTAAGGTGTATGCCATATGTTTTAAACAGTTGGACTGTAATTCTAGATTGTGTATAGCATGTGTTGATCTTGTCCTATTCTACAATTGTCATTAATGGCTTTTTGTAAAGCTGGTAATGTAAGGTTATATATCCAGCCAGACAACTAATCAGACATGATCAGTCTGATCCACTGAGTCCTCTTTCTTTGAAGGTATAGTCCTTATCAGAAGCAACACACTGAAACCTTTTCTTCCATGCCATGCACTTTCTTCCACAGCTGTGTTCTAGTATGTAAACAAGAGCAATGTCCTTTACAAACTCTCTTCTCAGTCCTTATTCCAGAGAAGCTCCCAATGTCTTTTGTAAGCACTTTATCTCAGCAAAAGCCAAATAAAAAGTTACCAAAGTATTTCAGCAAATTGTGCTCTGTTTAGAGGGAATTGGAAGGACAGATTTCTTTGGTGGTGAAATCTGAGCAGTGTTTGGATATTGCTATTCCTGTTTAAACTGTTTCCAGAAAACAATCTACAGATACTTTCAGCAGAAACAGTTGGGGCCAAGGGTTTAATTTCATGAAACTTCACCGAGAATCAAATTTGGAAAATAGTAATCAGCAAGATCAATTTGTTTATTTAATTCTCCAATTTGTTAATCTTTTACATTGGACAGTGTTTTTGTTGACTGTAAGGATAGCATAGGAGAGAGAAATTGTAAACCTACCTAATTAACATGCAGTAGAATAAGATACTGTTACCCTGGCGAAATTGGTGTTAATTTAGAAAACTAATTTTTTTCACTTTCAGTATTTTGGTTTTTCATTTGTATTAGCTTGATAAAGACAAAATTAATGATCTGTACTTTGACAAATTTACTTTGATTGTTCTCAGTACTTGGTGAATTTGAGTAAGCCACTGTCAATCAGTTTTATTACTTGATGATTTGTCTTCTGGTTAAGCCTTGGGGTTAGCGATAAGAAGAGTGAGGATCACATCTCTGGCAGTTGTCCAGGGTCACTGAGTGGACTCCAGCCAACTGTTTCCAATGCAGAGGTGATGGTAGCATTGATTAATTCATGATAGCAAAGTGCTTTGTGCTCTTGGGATAAAAAGCAAAATACAAGTGCAAAGTATTGTTAATGGAACAAATGCTTGACATCCTTGGTATGCGATGTTAAATATCACTTGAGAATGGGTACATTACATGAGTGTGAGTGACTCAACTGGAAGTAATTATGGTTATGTCTTTAACTGAGAAAAACAGGTTCTTAATCAATGCTCCACAGTTTCAGCCCTTATGGTAACTTCCTGGTTAGGTTTATGGATTGATTTACTTAATCTGATTAATATATGGCCTAGGAACTGGATCCAGACGGTACCTTCTGAGTCCAGGGAACATACGCAGTCACTTTTTGGTATCTGGCTGGGAACTTCCCTTCCTCTCTTAGCTGGACTTATCCAAGCTTTCAGCTGTGATTTAATTTCGAAAAGCAACATCATGCTGCAAGATGTGTTTTCCCCTTTTCCAGGTAGTTAGTGAAAGAAGTTTGTACTTGTTTAGAAATTCTATAAAACATAACATTAATTCTAGTTGAATTTACGCTGGGACGAGTTTTGCCCTGATCTAGTATGAAATGTGTCACTATGTCCCCAAAGTCAGGGTTAGGAATTTTATGGTCGAGTCCTGTGTATTAGAAAGTGCTTGTTGATCAATCAGTTTGTGAAATCACCCATGTTATGATATCCAGCTTTTCTTCAGAGCAACTCACAGCTCTAAGGCTCTTTTTGTGGGATTTCAGTGTTTACTCATGATGTGAAAACCAGAGGGATGTGCGCATCTAGATTAATATTTTACTTTGCTGGCAGT
>VWYK01101054.1:2759-16096 GCA_013399775.1 Semnornis frantzii
CAGGGGGGATTAGAAGAAAAAAAAATGGTTAGTGAAATTAATTTGGCAGAGAGGAGAAGCCAGGGCTAGACTGCCCGAGATGCTGTGCCCCGTGACACCCACACTGCCAGCTCGAGACTCTCATATCTTTTTTTGTTTTGGGTTCTAAACATCTCAGCAAGCCTATGAGTGAAGCAGACATCACCACTGTTTTCCTTCACAGCCTATAGTACAATTTTCTCTATTAAAATATTCCAATTAGCTCAAACCAGCACAGCCTGCAATTGAGATCATCTGAAAAAACTCCCCAGGGAGACGTCAAATCCCCATCCCTGAAGGTGTTTTAAAGCCTCAGAGATGTGGTACTGAGTGGCATGGTTTAGCATCAGACTTGGTAGAATTAGATGATATTTGGACTCAATGGTCTTAAAGGTCTTTTGCAGCCAAAATAATTCCATGAATCTGTGATTATTTTGTTTTGTTTGGTTTGGTTTTGTTTTGTTTTTAAGAAGCAGAGAACTATGTGACTTGCCTATGGAAGTGAGCCTGCATGTGGAGTCAGCCTCGGGACTCACCCAGCAGAACAAGACTTTTCCATTCCCAAAGGCACTACTTATTTGTGTCATCAGGACTTTCTACACGATTGCAAAAGTTGTGTCAAGCAGCCTCAGCTCTACGACATGAGCTACAAGGAGGGGGGAAAAGGACCCTTCAAAAAAGAAAAACAAAAAACCTTTTCCTGAAAAGCTTCCTTCTGAAACAAAAGCTTTGAAAGGCTAGATGTTCACTCTGGATCAAAGGAGGCTAATTGATCAGCTGTTGCTTCCTTTACAATAGCTGTGTTCCAGAATATTCAGCATTATTTCCCTATTCTCCTTCTCCCTCCCTTTAGAAGTAGGGAGAAAAGTCAAGGCCTCTGGAAACATGGTGTAAAAAAGTGAGCTTTGGGTCAGCAGAGAGACTGGCCCTAAAATGAAGGGATAGGAGAATTGAGAAGCAAAAAAAATACCTGGGCTGAAGGGTTTGCTGGAGAGAAGTAAGTGTCAGGTCTTCAGAGCAGCAACTCCCAGGGCTTTCTAAAGTGGAAGATACCTGATCTCTATTCAGCCTGGTAGGCAGGCAGATTGCAGAACAACTTGGTCTAGTGTGAGGTGTCCCTGCCTGTGGCAGGGGGGCTGGAACTGGATGATCTTTGAGGTCCCTTCCCACCCTGACAATTCTGTGATCTACAGGGAACTGATAACTAGCAAACAGCCACAGAACGTGAAGGAAATGCTGCTGAGTGGATGACAGCTTTAGCCTGAGTTCCACAGACCAGAGGCTTCAGGTTTTTCACTGTCAATAGAAACACTTCCTGAATCACATGCTCATTACTGGCATTCCATTAGATGCTGTAGGAACTGCTTTTAGCAATTCTCAACATACATTATCCCCACTTTAACTCAATACTATCATGGTCTTCCTACTTCACAGACAGTAAAATACAACATCTTATCCTTTTGAGGAAGGGCATCATCTTGGTGAGCTTCCAGGGTAAAACTGCATCAGGTAGCTCACCACCAGTACCTGTCAGTTTGAGAAAGCAAAGCTACTCATAGAATCATAGAACTGTTGAGACTGGAAGAGAACTTTGAGATCCTTTTCATTTGTTTCTGAAACCTTATTTAATATTCCAGTCACTAGAGAGCCATGCCAGGCTGCAAAGCTTATGGCAGTGCCACAGCAGGGCATTTCTGAAGCAAAGCAGGGGATTTCTGAAACTGTTCCTACTGGGAGCAAGTATCACCAGAGTGATTACACTCACTTATGGCATGCATTACTTGAGTTTGTCAGAGACTTCAAATTCTTATCTCCACCTTTGAGAAAATGAGTGACTTTTAAAGGTATTCAGCTCTGCTGCCATTAATGACCAGGCCTATTATTCTGCCCACTGAGCAACTGGATTTCAACTGGAAACAGAGCACTCCTTTGCCTGCTTATAATACCCAGAAATTTCTGATGCTTTCCTTGTTTTTTCTTACTAACTCCTTGTAGAGACAAGCAGTGAAGTTGGTATAGAAATGGGAACAACAGGGAGTAGGGAGAGGAGGGAAGGATTCTAGCAGCTGGACAGCCCAAGTGCCTCTGTGGAAAGAGAATCTCTAGCAGCTGGACAGCCCAAGTGCCTCTGTGGAAAGAGAATGAGAGCAGAGTAGCTGCCAGATGGATAACATTTAGGGCCCCAGGGAGAAGGTGTGGTTCTCTTGGTTTTGAATTAGACAAAATGGAAAATTCCACCATGTGTCAGCTATTATTCCTGGAAGGAGAACCGTATGAGAATCTCATCCAAATTTGATGTAACAGCAAACATGCTGAGAAGGAGCTGAGCTGAGAGGTAAGGTACTGGAGCTGCAGTCTTGTTCCCACGCACAAGTGGTTCTGTCTCGAAACTGCAGAGGATGCAGCACTTATTTTAAGAGAAGCCAGCCACAGAGACAAAACATTTCTTCCCAAATGTAAGAAGTGTTTGAAGAAACATTTTCCCTCTGCAAAGACAAGAATAAAGGCATGGAATGGAAGAGGGGAAGACCCCAAACTTCTTTCACCACACCACCGCTGCCTATTGGCAAATGTTAACAACAAACCAGTACTGAAAAAGTGATAGCAGGTACCAGACGTGCCCTGCAAGAACAGAAAACTCCACACAAAAAGTGCTAAGTAAACAAGAATCAGATGCACCAATCCATATGATATTAAACACAGGAGAGCAAATGGCCTCAAAGTTGCACCAGGGGAGGTGTAGATTGGATATTAGATGAAAGTTCTTGATTGAAAAGGTTCTTCAAGACTGGCACAGGCTCCTCAAGCAGGTGGTTGAATTCCTGTCCCCACGAGGCAGAGATGTGGTGCTGGGGGACATGGTTCAGCATCAGACTTGGTAGAGTTAGAGAATGGTTGGATGTGATGACCTTGAAGGTCTTTTCCCATCAAAATGATTCTATAATTTAATCAGCAGCACACTTTAGTAAAGCTGCCATCAAAGGCTTCACTGAAAATGGCAGAAACAGAGACATAAGGCTTATATCTGGAGCATCACTCCATGTTTTGGATCCTGTCTCTGACCCCAGTTACCTGATTTTCATTTCAACACATCCTTCCACCTGCTCAAAGCTGAAGCTGAGGGCCCCACTTTTAACATGAAGGATGCATACAGCTTTTGTGTGCTGTTATTGGTGAATCAGCTGGAAGATAAAAAGCTTACTGGGTTAAGTGGTGTTATTCTCAGTGCAGACCTGGGCCACACCTCCCAGAAAGCTCCAGCTACCCTGGGCAGCTGCAGAAAATGGAAACAGCTGTTTTTGCTGGCTGGGTAATGCTGCTTATGGTTGCTGTGTTGCTGGATTGGTATAAAGCTGCAAGGAGCTGCCATGGAATGCAGCCTGTTACTAACTTGTTGTGTAGGCAGTGGCACTTGAAGAGCACTGTCTCCTAAACAAATTCTGAGTCCAAATCATACTTGAAATGCAGAATTGGAAAACTCAGTCCACCCTTCTGCTCAAATTATACAGAGCAATCACATTTTTTGTGTGCTTTGATTGGCAATTTTTGCCATTCATGGAGAATGGAAGATAGGAGAAAAGAGATTGTCAAGAGATAATGGAGACTTTCAAAGGAACTCCACAGAGAAATCTTCTGCCAAGCCAGCTCCTTATTTCCAGCCCCGCTGCATGGATCTCTACTTTTCCAAACAACTCATGGAATCATAGAATGGGTTGGGTTGGGAGGGACCTTAAAGATCATCAAGTTCCAACTCCACTGCCATAGGCAGCAACACCTCCTGCTAGACCAAGCCACTCAAGGCCTCATCCAGCTTGGCTTTAAACACTTTCTGGCTTGGAGACTCTGCTGTTAAAAGTGGCACTTGAAAATTCCATAGTTACTGCCTCAGTATTACATGTGAGGGTAAAGACTCATTTTAGAATCCAAGGGCTGAGGTGCAGCACCACTCTTAGTATGGGAGATACCCTGTAAAGGTTAAGCTTTCCTAGTCATTTGAAGTGATAGGTCTTACCAGCTGAGTCACTGAGCTTCTCAGCTGCTGGCCTCAAAACCTAACTTGTCACACTGACTCTGGCAGAACTGTGCAGGTGGAAGTACGGGGAACAGTGGAGTTTGGATTTTAACTGCAGTTGTCAGTCTGATCTGGTATTGCAGCCTAGTTATTCCTTTCTTTGTCAGTTCTGAGGCAAGCCTATGACTAAAGAGCTGCAAGAACAGGCTGGTGATCACCATAAGAGATTGGCATTAAGAGCCCCATTCCCAGGAAAGCTGCTGCTCTGCAGTTGTGCTTGACAAGGGTCAGTTTTGGGGCACTCACTACAAGAAAGACATTGAGATGCTGGAGCAGCTGAAGGGCAGCAAGGCTAGTGGAGGGTCTAGAGAACAGGTCTGGTGAGGAGCAGCTGAGGGAAATGGGGTTCTTTAGTCTGGAGAAAAGGAGGCTGAGGGGAAACCTTCTTACACCCCTTCCTACAAGTCTCTGAAAAGAGGTTGGAGCAAGGAGAATATTTGCTTCTTCTCCCTAGCAAAACAAGTGATACAAAGAGAGGAAATGGCCTCAAGTTGTGCCAGGGCAGGTTTAAGCTGGATATCAAAGAAACTTTGTGACTAAAAAGGTTCTCAAAGACTGGCACAGGTTCCCCAGGGAGATGGCTGAACCCTCATCCCTGGAGGTGTTTCAGAGAGGCAGAGATGTGGTGCTGAGTGACACAGTTTCACACCAGGCTTGGTAGTTAGATGGTGGTCAGACTCAATGATCTTACAGATCTCTTCTAACAAAAATTATTCTATGGTTCTGCCTCTGGGTCATAGCACTGACAGCATCTGAGACATCTGTGCTCTGAGGTAATATCCACCCCCTCAGCAATGCTGTCAACACCAGAAGCCCTCAGCAGCACCATGTGGACCTTCTAAGCTGCTGTGCACATACAAACCTTCGATGAAGTCAGAGGCTGTGTACAGATGATGTTTCACATTGCTGTCCCCTGCTGGACCGTTCAAACTCCCAGCAGCTAATTCGATCACCTCTGCCAGCTCCTCTCGCTTGTCCTTCCTGACAGGCTTCTCTTCTGGGTGGCGTGTCAGCCCTGTCTCCAGCTGGTACACCTTCTGCAGGGTGAAGCTCTCAAAGGGCACGGCCGCGTACTCTGTGGACAGCTTAACGCCACTGTGCACCTCTGCTCTGTCTATCTGGGAGCGGAGGAAAGCCAGCAGGTTAGCCTGGGCCTTCTCCGCGTTACCGTGGTCAAGCCGAACGTCCAAGGGGTCTGAGTGCTGGCCCTGCACATTCTTAAGCTGCTTACTCCTGCCTTGGAGCTCAGCCTTCAGCTGGGCAATTTGTTTCTTCAAGCTGATGATGTAGTTGCGATGTTGCTCTTCTCGCTCCTGCAGAATCGCTTCATATCCCTCCTTGGCAGTTGGGCTGTGCACCCTGGGCAAAGCCAGCTGCTGGTTGTCACCCTTGGGTGTGCAAGCCAACATGTAAACGATCGACACTGAGCAGCAGGCCACCACTAGCAGGCCTGCTAGTCGGGGGAGAAAGAGAATAAATCCTCGTCGGAGCATCATCTCTCCAAAAGCAAAGTCTAGCCTCCCACAAGTGACGGTTCTGACGATTGTGCAGTGCCACAGAGGCCCCTGAACTTGTAGTACTCTTACACAGATGCATGTATGTGCAGGAACTGGCTCCTCAGCTCTCTTGCACCACCTGCTCTGCCTCTCTAGCGTTTACCCAGCAGGACCAAAAGACAAGCTGCAAAGCAGACAGGGTACCCTCTGATCCTCATGGCAACACCTACACTGCTGCAGCATGATCAGCTGGTGGCTGATGGAGCCTTAGGGCCTGAAAGACAAATGACAAGGAGAGTCATTAGAGCAGGTTAGAATTTAATCACTCAGTCCAGTTCTAAGAATTTGCTTCATTTCTCAGCTGCTACAGCAGATCTCAGAGCTGTGAAGTGCTAAGACCCAAAAAGGTGCCAAGACCCTTACACAGGGAATCCTGAACGTGTTATTTAATTATTTATGTATGATTGGCCCATTGCCAATGAAAAATTACCCCAGGCCTCAAAGTCTGCCATGCTTTAGAAATATTAGGAAGCCATCATCTGTTACTTTTCTGGTGAGAAATCACCTGACCAGTGGTGGCTCTCCAAGCACCCTCAACTCTTGGAGCACTCATATTTTAAAGGCAGTCAGTCCCACAGCCACCACACACATTTCAGCTTCCAGGCCTGTTTTCCAAAACACCAGGTGGAAAACGTGGTCCCATTTGAACATATGATGCCTGGCTTGGAGAAGACACTCGATGACCCAGAAACTATTAACAAGATCAATTGCTGCAACTAATACTGATGTATCCAGCCAGATGATCCCACAAACCCCAAAGAACTAGAGACAGGATATTCTCAGGAGCTTTCAGATCAAGTCTTACTCAAAATCAGAGGAAGCTTTATTTCCCTCTATGGGGCTGTCATCACTGCACAGTATCTTAGCACATGGAGGTCTTCTTCTTTTTGTTACAGTGCTATACTGCATACTATCTTATCATTTCAAGTCCCTCTTTTGTTTCTTATACTATAATAAAACCCCTGGCAGCAATGTACAGTACCGCTGTGTTTTCCACATATGCTCTCTGCCCAAGGAGTGAAGGCCAGAAAGAAAGTTTAGTGAAAATTACTTTTTTTTTTTTTTTCCTCAAAATGAGTTAAAAAATTTTAGTTATTTTTAGTAAGACTTCCTCAAGTATACTTAGGAAAGAAAAGTTAAACTACTGAACATGAATATTGATCTATCTGTAAACCACACTAAAGCAGTTGTGCTGAGGACACTACTGGTGTGATTTTCAAAATCTCTCAGTTTCACCCCAAAGATTTAGGCCACAGCTGAGCAACATCCTAGATTGCACTGTGAGGATACATTGTTAGGCTCAAACACAAGCAAACTAACCCCTTGATGCTGCCCCCTTGGATGCATTGATGACATCCTAACGCTGCATTTGACAACAAAGTTTCATAGTCCTTGACAGCAGATCCTTAAGTTAAAACAAAATAAGAGTTTCAGAGTTATTTTCAGTTATTTCTAGCCCTGAGTCAGTCTTCTGCAGGACTTTTCATCAGCTGCTAAATGACTTATCCCCTGTGCCTTGATTGACTGTTTCTCTAGAGTAGTTATGCAGAGATATTTTCTGATCTTCAAACTGTTATCAATATTTTGTTAGTCTGAAGAGCTCCTAAAAAAGAACCCCCCACACATTTAGATAAGGGATTGATGGAGCTAGAGTAAGCTGCAAAACTTACTACTAATGCTGAATGGCTATTGCAGCATTTATAGGATTCTCCAGAATATGTCAGCAGTTTCAGAGGAGGAACTTAAAATAATCAACAGCAGGAGAAAGGAGAGGGTGAAGTCGATGCCCTTACCTTTTTGGTGTGATCTTCTCTTTGAAACATCTTGGTCTGCTACAGCTACTTCTCAGCTTGCCACAACCATCTCCTGCTTATCTCTCTTCTTATGACCTTCCCAGAAAATGTGTGTACTATAAAAAGCAATGCCAACCTCAGAACACCTCTTCATTGCTTTCACATTTGCCAGCTGCCTACATCTTCAGTCTGTCTCCTTGTGTGGTGAAAGGCTGTAGTGGAAATGCTTCCTATGGATGCACTATAAAAGCTGGTCTCCTGCAATGTAAAAGAGCTTGTCAAAGCAAGGAAAATTAATCTGGGCATTTCTAACTCTACAACAGATCTGGCTAGAAGACTGCAAGAAGGTAGTGTGCAGCGAGACAGGGTCAGGAAGTGGTAAGATGTAGCACATAAAACACTGCTGTGCTTGTATGCTTCACTTCACACAATTAGTCCATTGACTGAATTGGCAGAAGCTGAACATCACTGAAAGGATTAGTTGTGCTAACATGGTGTAAACTGAAATTACATCTCAATGCCTTAGATAAACACACAATTTCATGTCTGGAAGCTGCAGCAGATTCAAATTTTGGGTAAAGAGCTCCTCAAATGTTGAAAATACACATGCCTAGATAGAGCTACCTTCATTAACACCTACCGGGTCTCTCTTCAGGGTACTCTTCCTTTCCTATCTAGTTTTCTGGTTTGCAATCTCACCAAAAAAATACATCTATAAAAACACTTCAGAACAGTAAATTAACCAAGACACTTTGTCCTTTGAACTGCAATTCTCATAACAGGAAACTCAAGCCAGGGGAATTTCCATCTTCTTGATGGGGATTTTACCACCAGGACTGGAGGCACCCTGACAACAAGCACTCCATGCTGGTCCTTTTTTTTTCTTTCTAGATTTTATTAACTCATATCAGTGGCTTTGGAGGCATTGCCTTACACTGACTGACACTGCAATATAAGCTTTACTGTACTAATATCTCATGGGCATGCTTATGAGAGCAGTCCCAATCCATGTCAGTGCCAAAAAAAGCAGATTACTTTAAGTCAACACTGAAGGTGGTCACAGCTAAGGCATCTCAGCTGCACAGACAGTACCAGCAAGCTGGGGATGGTAACTCCTCCTAACAACCATTCTGTTGATTTGGCCAGACAGAGTTTCATACCAACTGAGAGAGCTTGAGATGAAAGGGAGACAAACTGAAATGTCTTTTTTTTTTTTTTTCCAGGAACTGACAAAAACACCTCTGTACTTCACAGTAGTCAGCTGCCTCAGGTAGCATTGGTCTATTTGCAAAGAGAAGCTTTAATGGCTATGCAGTGGTTAGTCTGATAGCTGAGGAAAAGGACAGGAATTCTAAAAAAGCCTCTGTTTGCAGAAAAATCTTCATCCCCAGCTCGACCTGTTAGCATAGCCAGAGGTCAGGCCAGCTCACAGAGGTGCTTTTCACTTGTTTTCAAGGAGCCTGTGCCCAAAAATGATCTAAACAGGGAAAGAGGTTCTGTCATCGCTGCAAGCGCCGTGTAAACGGCTCTGCGCAGTGGATGGTGCTGCACCTACTCACAGGGAGTGGCAGAACCCAAAAAAGCTGGTTGGTTTGAAACTTTGGATGGTCTGCACCCACCACTGCTTCCCCAGCAGCATTTGGATTTTTGGGACTGCAGAGATAGAGGAAATTTCTCTGCACAGAAAAGGCAACCTATTTCAAGCCTGAATTCTGGACTCCCCAAAACCAAAGGGGATTTATGCAGACTCAAGCCAACCTATCTCTATCTCCATTCTGACCTTTACATTCTTCTCACTCTTCACACTGAGGACAGAAATGGATGGCCCAAGAACAGTCACGTTTGCAGAGGCAGCAATCTCGGAGCATATGGCACAGGCAAAGTCAAATAATTCCATGTTTTCAAATACTTTCTGCCACGGTTTCCTATCACAGACTGGCAGCTACCATTTTAGCTCACAAAACTTTTTGAAATGGCTTTTTTTTCCCTTTTTCTTCTTTTTTCCTTTTTTCTTTCTTTCTTTCTTTCTTTCTTTCTTTCTTTTTTTTTTTTTAAGCAGTGAATGGCAGAAGTTGCAATTACTTTCCCCTGTAGGTGTTGAAACATCTTCACTCAGCAGCAGCAGCAGCAGCACGCATCAGAGGGAGATTTCACTAGAATCATATTAATCTCCAAAATAAGCTATGTGGAGGAGGAAAAAAAGATGTTTTACCCAGAGACTTTGAATGCCTCACCAAAAAAAAAAAAAAAAAAAAAAAAAAAAAAAAAAAAAAAAAAAAAAAAAAAAAAAAAAAAAAAAAAAAAAAAAAAAAAAAAAAAAAAAAAAAAAAAAAAAAAAAAAAAAAAAAAAAAAAAAAAAAAAAAAAAAAAAAAAAAAAAAAAAAAAAAAAAAAAAAAAAAAAAAAAAAAAAAAAAAAAAAAAAAAAAAAAAAAAAAAAAAAAAAAAAAAAAAAAAAAAAAAAAAAAAAAAAAAAAAAAAAAAAAAAAAAAAAAAAAAAAAAAAAAAAAAAAAAAAAAAAAAAAAAAAAAAAAAAAAAAAANAAAAAAAAAAAAAAAAAAAAAGAAAAAAAAAAGAAAAAGAAAAAACAAAGAAACAAAACCAACTCATTCTGCAGCCACTTGTCATTTGCCTTGAACTTTTAAATGAGAAGGACTGCATGAAGCCCTGCAAATTAGTCTGCTTTAAATACCAGGGACAAAAAATTGTCCCCCTTAGTCCCACGGAAGAAACTAGAACGAGACATGCCACAGGGATTACAATCTCACACAAGTTTTTAAGGTGCACATGGAGGGAACGCACGAAGAAATGAGTTCTCCTTAATGCCAATTCAGGATTTCTCAGCTACTTCTCAGCTCAGTTCATCTGTCAGTGGCTGACTTAAACAGAAAGAACCTGATCGATACATTGACTGAGTGCACCTTCCTAGCCTTCCTGTATTGTCCCATGCTAAAAACCACACAGTTGCTCCCTCTGTGAAGCAAGCCGATGCATCCCAAACACACCACTTAAAATTCTAACCTCTGGTTTGCAACTGATAGGAGCACTCGAAAGTGAAATAAACGAATCTTCATTTCCTAATCTTTGATCTCAGAGTGATCTTCAACATCAAATCTTACTTGCATTACCAGGCCTTCTTTCAGTGAAAAGCCTCAGGAAGACAATTACACTGATCCCTTCTATCATTAACAGTCTGATCACCTTGCAAATAGGCTACAAACGTTATTGGAAGCAGCCTTAAACAAAACACGAAAGCCTCAGAAGCCTTAACATCCCTGAAAATACCATATTCTGGTGAGGGAAAGAAGTGGATGGGCTTACATTCAAGATACTGTTACAGGCTTCTCAGTCTGAAAGTTACAAAACCAATGCAAGAAGTTGTGGCTTTCCCCTTCCTTAGTACTGTGGGTCCTAGCACTGCCAATTTAATTGGTTCCCTCTTATCGAGGTATAGCAGTGAAACATCAATTAAGTTCTAATTATGAGGTATATCAGTAAAACATTAAGTTCTAATTACATCTGAAAAGAGCCAATGTAACATCTAAAATAATCTCCACACACCTATAACATCACTGTTTGCTCTGAAAAAGAACTATTACTGCTTGCTCTGAAAAAGAGCTATTACTGTGAACTAGGCTGCATCATTGAGTCTCTTGCTACCTCAGGAAAAAAAAAAAAAGACAATGCCTTTGACCATTTCTCATTCAGCAAGCTCTGAGATGAAGCTTTTAGGAATTCAGTTGCACCAAAAGTGTTTTGAACTTTGTTCAAACAGAGACGAAAGCAGATTTGGGTTGACCTGGAGTTCAGCGCCGTCTTTTAAGAGCAGATTAACCAACTGCCATAGCTGCCAGTCCTAAAAATTAATGGTTGGGTTGGACAGCTCATCTGCCTAACTTAGCTGGAAGAACCAGCACCTTCTGAGCATGACCTTCAGTTTAATTTCATTTAGATAAATGCCATTTCAGTTTTGTAGATGTCTCAAAGAGGAGCATTTTATTCCAATCACAGGGTGCTGCAGCAGCCCTGCACAGTACCAACGACAAGAGCAGGCTAACAGAGAAGGGCTGCTTTTTGCAGGAGAGGAGCTGCCGGAGCGAGGACAAGCTACAGCCAGGGAACAGCTCAAAGATGCTACCTCAGTTTCCTTCATTCAACAGCTCTGCGTACAGAGGGCTTCCAGAAGAACTAAACTAACTTTTAACAGAACACAGAATCACAGAATGTTAGAGGTTGGAAGGGACCTCCAGAGATCATCGAATCTAATCTCCCCTGCCAGAGCAGGATCACCTAGGGCAGGTTACATGGGAGTGACATCCTGGTCAGTTTTGAAAGTCTTCAGAGAAGGAGGCTCCACAACTTCACTAGGCAGCCTGCTCCAGGGCTCCAGCACCCTCACAGCAAAGTTTTTCCTCCAGATATCCCCTGGCACTGCTAGAATCACCTGTACGCAGCTAGATGGTAGACCTGAACTTCATTAACTCCAGTAGAGTTGACAGTATGGTAGGAAGATGATCAGAAGGCTGGAGCAGCTCTCCTATGAGGACAGACCGAGAGAGTTGGGGTTCTTCAGCCTGGAGAAGAGAAGGCTTCCAGGAGACCTTAGAGTAGCCTTCAGTATCTGAAGGGAGCTACAGGAAGGCTGGGGAAGGACTATTGACAAGGTCTTGCAATGACAGGACAAGGGGCAATGGGTTTAAACTGGCAGAGGGGAGATTTAGACTGGATGTCAGGAGGAAGTTCTTTACAGTGAGGGTGGTGAGACACTGGCACAGGTTGCCCAGGGAGGTTGTGGCTGCTCCCTCCCTGGAGGTGTTCAAGGCCAGGTTGGATGAGTCCTTGAGTGACCTGTGCTAGTGGGAGGTGTCCCTGCCTATGGCAGGGGGTTGGAACTGGATGATCCTTGAGGTCCCTTCCAACCTTATCATTCTATGATTCTATGACTTCTCTCTCCTGAGTCCAGCATGTGGGAACTGAGGGTAGACATCTGGGTAGACAAGCTTAATGTTATATTTCTATGGGAATGCAGAGCCCTAAATTTTGTGTTCCCTGTAATTCAAATGGAATTTGCTGGGTAGTATGGTAGCAAGACAGTGCTTCAGATAAAATGAGTAAAGAGGACAAGAGAGAAAAAAACATTTTGGTAGACAAGGTATAAAGGGTTTGGTGTGTTACCTAGTCTGAGCAAGAATTACCAGGATAGGGACTAACACTGCTGAGCAAAACTCCTGTGTTCATCTGTGGTTTAAATTAGGAAAGAAAATAAAATTTCAGGCAACAAACTGGTAGCCAGGAAGCCAGAAAATAACTGCAACCCAGTCTAGTATGGAAACAAGTTACCCAAGCTACAAATGCAGCTCTAAAACATGGCAGCATTACCAGCTCTCATAGCTCATGCAGATCTGAGTTTCCCTATCAGTCTGGTCAGTACTGATGGACAGGAAGAAGCCAGTCCCCTGACTCAGCACCCATTTCCTTCCTCCTCCAGGTTAGCCCTTGCTGAAGGAACTGTGTCCCAGAATCCCACTGAGGTCATCACCACTGCTTTGGTAGGTGGTTTTGGTCACAGAGCCACCATTTCCTTGATATATCAGCAAAGACCCTCTAGATCAGAAAAGAGTTTACTCTGAAAAGCCCAAACTTTTGTGGTTGTTTCAGTAAAACTTTTTTTTTTTGTTTCTCTTTCTAGAGAAATTTTCCAAATACATTTTACCTTTTTTTTGTATTAGAGTCTCAGATAATATTTGAATTTCACTGACTTCACCTTCATCATTAAACCAGCCAACTTTTTATTAGGGGTACTTCCAGCCAACACTTCATTAGTGGTACTTGAAAAGATAAAATACAGCCATGACTCTGCAGAAAAGATAAAACCAGAGGGGGGGGTGGAAAAAAAAAAA
>VWYK01101087.1:0-15416 GCA_013399775.1 Semnornis frantzii
GAGAGGTTCTCCTTCCCCTCTACGGTGCCCTGGTGAGGCCTCATCTAGAGTACTGTGTTCAGTTCTAGGCCCCCCAACTCAAGAAGGACAAAGAGCTGCTGGAGAGAGTCCAGCACAGAGCCAGAAAAATGATTAAGGAAGTTGAACATCTTCCTTATGAGAAGAGACTGNTGAGAAGAGACTGAGGGAGCCGGGACTTTTTAGCTTGGAGAGAAGGAGACTAAGGAGTGGCCTCATTCATGTTTATAAATATGTGAGGAGTGAGTGCCAGGAGGATGGAGCCAGCCTTTTCTCGGTGTTGCTCAGTGACAGGATAGGGGGCAATGGGTGGAAGTTGAGGCATAGGAGGTCCACATGAACCTGAAGAAGATTTTTTTCACTGTGAGCGTGACAGAGCTCTAGAACCAGCTGCCCAGGGAGGTTGTGGAATCTCCCTCTCTGGAGATATTAAAAAACCATCTGGATCCGTTCCAGTGTGATCTGCTTTAGGTGATCCTGCTCTGGCTGGGGGGGCTGGACCAGATGATCTTTCAAGGTCCCTTCCATGTCCCCTGACATTCCATGATTCTATGATTAAACACAAAGCAGAATTAACTTGTGAGTGGAGCCGCCCCATGAGGACAGCTTTAAACCAAACTGGAAAATTCTCGGGATGAGAAAGTGTGTTTCTCACAGCCATTGAATATATCTCATTTTATTTTAACTATGATAAACTCAGGTATCTAAGGTCTCTTAAGGCCCTCTGGAATCATATTACAATGATTCATAGCTTTTATTGCAGACAATCAATTCTTCTAACACACATAAGAACCATAGGTAAACCTTTTACTTCTATTGATAAGGTAATGTCCCATTAGAGTTTTTTTATTTCTTTCATGCTGCAGTCTTTAGCTGTTTCTACTTTTTCACTGCATTGTTTGCATTACAAGAACAAAGAAACAAAACTTCCATGAAGATTCCTAGAACATTAATGACACAAAAGGTAGCTATGATTTAGTGTACTGATTTTTTTTCTGAGAACCATAGCTCTCTCTTGGCAAGGAATTCTAGAAATATTTTAAAGATGAGTCGTGAAATTAATGAAGTATGACTTCTACAGACTAGTGCTGCAACTCTTCTTGCCATGACTCAGTATTTAAAAATGGCAGCTTAGACCTATCTCCAGTAATATCATGTAGGAAAGTATAAATTAGCTAAGTGAAAAAGGAACTGAGTTTTACCATCATTTCCTGAATCAAAAGTTTCCCAAGTTATCCCCACAAAACCCTTGGAAACGTAGAAGAAAAGTCACAAGGAAACTGTTACTAAGCCTTAGGTGCTGAGAAGTCAAAGTGTCCCAGCTGATCCCAACAAAGGATTTTTTACAAGCTAATCAAAAGAGAGATTCAGCAGGTGGTCATGTCGCTTAAGCTCTGTGAAAAGAAACTGGAACAACATCAAAATGAATCTAGCATGGACATAATAGGATTATTATATTTTACATTTGACATAATGGATATCTCCAGTCACAGCAGTAAAATCCACAGCATTTTTGCTTTCCAAAGAACAAGAAGGACTATCGTTTCTTGGAAGGAAGTGGCAGCTACCACAAGATGATAATCATATCTCAGCCTTGTTCTACATGAAGATCTTTTCTAAATTTTCAAGGAAATCACTTATTGGGTTAAAATACTTGTCAAGAAAAAAAAAATAGAAGATTAAACATTTTGGATCTTCCATTTACTTTGCCTGTTGTCAGCTATGAACCTGCTTCTTAGCGGTCATAAGAGTCTTGCACTCCAAGTTAACTATGACTGTTAAATGGAAGAGCTAGGATCAAACATTATCATCTACCCTTCCCTTTAAGGCCTTCGGGAAGAGAAATAGGTAGACTTTGGGGAAAATAGCATCTTACGCCATTACAGGAACACTCTCTGATCCCTTCTCTGAATGTAATCTCTATAAGCTAACAAGTTCAGTGGGAAGCTGGTAGGAAATGAGGGAAGGGAGAGTAGCAGACTCTTCTTTCAGATCACAAAAAAGAGTATTTATCCTTTATCTGCAAAGTCTCAGGGGCTACAGCTTCCGTCTGGCATCTAATGAACCAGACATCACCTTCCTCCTCTTCTCAGGTGATTTGAGCCCCTGTACTGTAAGAAAATGCCCCAAGTAGCAGGTCAAAGACTACCCTATGATAGGCAGGGTTCTATGTAGTCCTTGTTGAAGCTGATCCATTTTGCATGGAATACTGTTCTCCAAACCAGAGACAGTATAGGCAAGACTGAGCTCTCTTATCAAACAATTGCAGCACACACTGAGCAGTCTCTGCTCTCATAAGGGTGTCACAATTTATATTGACTACACTGGTGGCATCTGTGCCTTTATAGTTCTAGATGCCATAGGCAGGCTTACATTACTCACTTGGCTTTCTCCATCTATTTCTATGAACTGGCACCCTTATGGGAGAGTATAAATGACCAATTCTAGGCTTTAACCTTGTCAACTAAATTACGGTGACTCAGGAGAGTTTAAGCTTTGATGTTTGTAAACATAAGTCATCTATTGATCTGTAGAAGGAAAAACCATAATTTCTTTATACATTGCATATGTCAATACCACTCTTTATCTGCCAAAATGAGTTCTTGAAGAGAATTTACTCTTTTTTTCTGTTCAACTAAAATAATGATGATCCCAGTGCTTCAATATGAGGTTGACTTTTACACTATATAAACTGTCCCGAGATCAACAATTACTTTGAAGTGTGCCATGAAACTGCTGACTTACAGCAACTCAATGTTCTCAGCTGGTACTAAAGTTTTTCAGAATATTCTCTCAAACTAATCAGTTTTCATCCCTTCTCTAATTCCAATCAAATAATTGTTCTTGTGCAAAGCTAAGAGCAAATAGTCAATAATACAGTGACACTGAGGAGGAAACAGTGAGGAACAGTGAGGAAAAAAAGCAATCTCAGATGGTGCTGCTTAGAATCAGGTCACTAGTTTCTTGGCTAATTCTGCAATTTCTGTTTTGAAAGATTCCACATTAATTTTTATGCACTGTGCATGGCTTCTGAAGAATGGAAGATAATATCATGACCTGGCTTCTTCCTTATCTGACCATTTCTGCAGTCATTTAAATCTGCATTCACTGCCATTTAGCATTTTGCAGATGTTTTCACGGACAGGAACTGGTATGGAAGAAAAAAGGTAGAGGAAAAGCAGGCCTTGTATGTGTTGTAAGCTGGTTGTAATTCCATTAAAAATGTTAGAGAACTTCTTCATAGAAAAATCAAAGCCTTAGAAAAGGGTTATATGGGGCATAAATATAGTTATGTAAGCCAGATCAATTAATTTTGTGTTACTGAAAGTCTGATCATAAAAAAATGAAGCTAAAGATATCTTGTTGCCCTTGAAGAAATCCAGTTTGAAGATGAAATTCATGCCTGAATGCAGAGAAGCAATTTTGAAAAGTCAAGGTTTGATTTATTGTTCTCTGAAAGGTTGCGTAAAGCTTCTTACTAAAGATCTCAAAGTTACACAAAGGTGGTTTGCATGATTAAGGGTAATCCTAGTTCTCAAGGACTCTTAGAAGACACAGCTACAGCTTGGATTTTGGTTTGGTTTTGTCAGGGTCTTTTTCCCTACTGTAACTTTTGGTAGGGTTTGGTTTTTTTTTTTTTTTTTCCACTCTGAATAGATGGAACTTCTTTAATTTATTCAACATTTGCATTACAGACACACATGCTAGCACAGGTGCAGATATACTGTGTATGATATACACCAATTCTGCTCTCATCTATGATAATGCCAATTCCAGTAAATGAGATTTAAGAAACATGAGATATAACACTGTTCTATACACTGTAGTTGATCAAAAATTGTCCCCAAAAAAGCCATTCTTTGGCCAGTCTATGTGGCAGAAAATCTTCAACACAGCTTGTAAGGTTTTAAAGCATGTAGCAGCAATGAAAGGGAAAAGACAAGACCAAATTAAAGCTAAAGTTCACTGCTTTCCAGCAATGAGCTGCAAATATCAGATGAATTTAGGATTTCAGTTGTTTTATTTTGAGGAGATTAGTTTAGGCAGAGGCATAGGTGGATTTGCTTGTAAATGCATAAAGAAATTATCTTGTGCTGTAAATCAGTGTAGATTCAATGACATTTGTGAAAAAACATTTCTGACCCTTCAATATGATTTTAGTTCTGTTTAATCATAATGGCTTCAACTTTTAAAAATATATCTGAACATACATGCATATATACATATATACTCAGAGGCTCTTTTCTCCTGACATTGCACCTTTGCTTGCTCACATTACCCACTATATCAACAGACTGAACTCAGGACTTCCTGGCTCTTGGTAATTATTTCAGGATTTATTTTAATAAAGAAATTCTGATTTATAGTAATTCTGACTTTTTAAAATAAATAAATTCTTCAGGTATATTTTTATAGTTTTCCAGAAAGAAATCATAATGAAATAATAAAACTTGGGGACTGAAGAGAAGCTTGGACTGTAGGCTTGCACTGTCTGATGGAGTCCCATACTTTGGCCAAGACACACTACTTTTGCAGACTGGGAATCCTACAAAGCAGTACAGTTTTTCCCAAGCTTTCTCAAAGGAATAGGAGGCTTAATGTAAATTGCATCAGAAGATTAAAGATTATTTTTATTTACTATTAACATATTAATTAGTTCACAGGTTGAATACTGGCTTATTAATATGTCGAATAGTAAATTGCTCCTACTGATATAATTAGCTTCTAGCAAATACTGCTTTCTAAAAGGTTAATATCTGACTCTTTTGACAGATCCTAAGTAGCCAGATCTTCACTGAAAAGATAAAACATATGGAAGCCAGAATGTAAAAGTTTATTTTCAAATTACTTTCCTCAGTCCTCTAAAGTAAAGCATATTGTATTTTTACCAATTTAACTTGGGGAAAAAAAACGAACAAACAAAACCTCTCAAAAAACCAAACACAAACAAACAAACACTCCAAGAAGAGCATGTTTGTAAGTTTGTAGACAGGTTATCAGCCACACGTAGTATGTCTCTTCTAGAGAACAATGCTGTGTAAGCTAACATATGCACATAACATACATATGCAGCTCACTAGTGAAAATATTCTCAAAGGTAGCAATATTATCACATGACTGTATTATGTTCATAGAATCACAGAATCATAGAATAGTAAGGTTGGAGGGGGCCACAAGGATCATCTAGTTCCACCCCCCTGCCATAGACACCTCCCACTAGCACAGGTCACTCAAGGCCTCGTCCACCCTGGCCTTGAACCCCTCCAGAGAGGGAGCAGCCACAACCTTCCTGGGCAACCTGTTCCAGTGTCTCACCCCCCTCACTGGAAAGAACTTTCTCGTAACATCCAGTCTAAATCTCCCCTCTGCCAGTTTAAACCCATTGCCCCTCATCCTGTCATTACAAGACCTTGTAAACAGTCCCTCCCCAGCCCTCCTGTAGGCCCCCTTCAGATACTGGAAGGCTAAGGTCTCCTCAAAGCCTTCTCTTCTCCAGGCTGCAGAGCCCCAACTCTCTCAGCCTGTCCTCATAGGAGTTCTTAAGAAGTTCTAAAGAAGTTCTTAAGAATGTTCTTAAGTTCTAGAACTGAGAATAAAGTGATATCATAATATGGTGATACTTATATTGGCATATTCATAGACACACAAACTTCCTCATGAACTCCACTGGTGGAACAAGTTCCCACAAGTTTCCTATAACACCAATTTTATCCATTTCACCTCTGCATTGAAATACAGTGACTAATGACCATGAAGTATTATACTGTGTAAATTTAGGGATTAAAGCACCCATAGAGAAGTGAGGTGGAAGAAAAGTTGTGACAGCCAGAATTTGTAGCCATTTGTTTTACCATCTAAACCACTCCATACGGAACTTGGATTTCCAGATGAAGTGTTCCACTGCAGTTCACATTCGGACCATCTTTAATTTGACATTTGCTAGCATGATAGTGCAAAGTTATGTTCTAGGTGCAAGCAAAGTCTGATTTTTTAGCCACTGAGTCATATCAGAGTTAATTCTAGAAGGTGTGCCATTGATGAATAGGTAAAATACCATCATAACAATAATAACTTTATGATAAAATACAAGTCTCAGTATCCCTCTTGAAAAGGTGAGGTATTTGAGAAAAAATTCTATTGCCACTTAAGCAAAGGGGCATCAAAGTCCCAAATGTTTGCAATAAATGTTGTGATTAAACATGAAAAAGAGAAAACTGCAATGATAACAATGAAGACACCAGACTAAATACAAAGGGCTTTTTTGGCATAAAAATATGTTTGCATGAAAGTTGCTCTGATTTAATTTACAGAGGGCATTTGAACCTCTTTTTAAGTTACATCAACTTAATTAGAGATAGTAGACACAAGCAGATATTTAAAAATTATAAAATTTTAATTGACAAATCTCTCTGAAGTATTGCTCTCACTCTGCTAGAATGGTGGTTGCTATCAAACCCAGTAATTTTAATTATTAATTTAAAATATTTGTCAATAATTTAACCTGAACATTTTGATTAAAACATAAGTGACATAAGATCTGGTAGCATGAATATTTTTCGAGCATGCCCAAACCACTCTCCAACAGCAGCTATTCAACAAAGTAGGACTGTTCGACTCGGTGTGCTATATTTTAAGTAATGGTAGGTGTCGTCCTATTCTGGAAAAATCCCTTGCCTTAGCTATTTCAAAAGTAATTCCAGGGTTTATGCAGCTGGCTTTGGTGAGATAATGATAATTGCATCCAACTTTATCCGTAAGACACTAAAGTATGCTTTCTATCCTATCTATAAGTGGCAAAACTGTAGTTAATGTATCTGTTTCAGCAGTGCATTTCAGGAAATATGCGCCAGCTGGAGGGAGTCCAAATAAGAGAGAGTAACTCACAATTAGGAAACATGACCTATAAAGAACAACTGAAAAAAACAGGTGTTATTTGAAGGAAGAAAAGAATTCCGAGGAGTGAAAAAATAATTATTTTTTAATATTTAGCAGATGTATGCAAAAACATTAAAAAAAGTCTAGCATACAACTAATTAATATGCTTAAACTTCAGTAAGTGACATTTAAGGTGAATGTTGCTGATTTTTTCTTTATGATAAAGTAATCCAATACTCTAAATAAACTGCTATGATGATACCACAATCTTAATTGCATTTAAAAAAAAAAATGCTAAAAACATTATATATGTATGACTGATCTTGCCTTTGGGCCATGGAATAAGACTACCTAACCTGACATCTTTTGATTCTTGTCTATCAAGATATTTACAATAAACTTAGCTCCTTCTGCAAAGGCTCCAAGATCAGGCCCTAAATCTGTCAAGCTGTTGACAATCATGACGATCAGAAGTGTAACACTTGTAAAACTGGAATGTGAAATCCTTTACCTCACAAAATGTCAGCAAGAATCTCCTTAAAAATGACCTTGTGATATGATCCTGACAAATCCTAGCTGCATCTGAAATGGAAAGGGGATTTGACAGTGAACTTTATTTTAGTGTGGTGACTTCCTGCTATCTGTAATAAAAATAAAATGCATGATATAGTCAAAATGCCATAAACTCCTACAAGGCCGAAACCACAGTCATATTTCAATTACTATCACTTGTTTTTGACATACTTCAGTTTACTGCTTTAGAGGGTTTGAATGCTGGAATTCATAAATCATAGCTAGGTCAGTTTTGTTCTCTTAAGTATACAAATAATCTGTACAATATAGTTCTTGTTAGACTACCCATGCCAAAAAACCCCACCAACAACAACAAAAAACAACAAAACCAACCTATTTTTATTTTAGAACAAACTCTGTGTGCACACTATGTACATGTACCTCTTCTGACAAGTTATCCGAGTGTAGATTAATCCTGGCAGCTGAACTTTGCGCATACAAAAAATGTGTTTTGAGAACAAAAAGGACATTACAGCATTCTAGATAATCCAACATTTCCCTCCCACCCCGGTTTCTCCAATTAGCTTTCTTCTCTTGTCCCCAGTTTTACATTAGCATTCATTTTGATTGAAAAATGGTTCAGTATGTAGGATGAAAAAAATATATGGTGGCTTCAGATTAAATAACAAAATATATGGGTCTGTTTACCTTCACTGCACTATTGTTTTGTGCTGCACAGGTGCTACGGTTGGACTGGCCACGTGTAACTAAGAATTCCTTCAGAGGGGAACAAAACTTCCCTGCTATTTTAACCTGTTCTTATGTTACTCGTTCAGTCTCATTGCTGGAGATGTGGCAGAACCACTTCTTTCTTGCACTAACCCCTGATCTTTGTGTGGTTATTACTGGCAACAGTTCCTGCCCCAGTCTCTTGTAAACTGAGTCTAGAGTAAAGGTTATGATTAGGTATCTATTCTGCAGCTGTCACTTGTCAGTGCTCAGATGTCAGCAGAGAAGAGAATCTGCCTCTTATTTCTGTTACTGCCAGAGACTGCAAATACCATCACTAAATCTGCAAAGACTGACTTCCTAGGTAGCACAGATTCTCTTGCAATTCAAGACCCTCCATCCAAGCTCCTTATCACTTTATACACCTTTCTATTTACCCCAAGACTACTAAGTGGTCCCTGCAGAAACAGGGAATTCCTTCTGTCCATCTTTTGCAGCCTACTAGGCTTTATAGTTTCTCAAATAAATTTTTCCCAAAATGCCTCCTTACCTTGCTCCTCTCATAGTCACAAAAATAGGCCTAAGATGTTACACAACACTGCCAGAGAACTGGGTATGGAAATGGAGGTACTGTACAGACATAAATGACAAACATGGAAGTCAGTCCCATCTAGCATGAATTTTACCAAAAGGAAGAGGTAACAGTGTTGGCCTCTGAGATAGCAAAGGTAACAGAGATAACAACACTGACCTCTGACCCCTCATCAGTGGTGGATATGGCAATCCAAGGGATCAGATCAATAAATTCTGTAATGCTCACACAGCTCCCCTCTCTCCTGCAGCACTCAGCCAAGGTTTGGTGGTCTACTACCCATTTTACTAGAGTGTCTACTGCATCCATTTAATTTAGTTCTTTATAGACATCGTCTTGATTTTCTTTGACAATTACATCCAGAATAAAAATAAAAACACTTTTAAAAAAAATTAAAAAGTAGCTATATATCTGGGGTTTATATCTTTCCTATCACTAGTTTCTAAAACTAGCTTCAGTTAATTCTTGTTTTAGCTAACTATTTTTGTACTTAATGAAATTGCTCAGAAGGGAAGTATGAGTCCTAACCTTTGCAAATAAAAAATAATTGTTGCTCAGTCATCCCACCACACTTACGTTGTTCATGACTAGCAGTGATACAGAGTGCACTGTTACGTTCTTAGTGGCTTCAAAACTAAATGCATGCATCAAAAATACTGTCCCTACAGCTAAGAGTTTGCAGCTTAGAACATATTATGGCATAATAAAGCAAAGACTGGAGATAAATTTTTCCATCTCTACAGAAACCTTACTCCTTTAGAAAGTGAACATTTATTGTCTGCAAAGCATTTAGAATAAAATAGATGCAATATAAAATGACAATGAAAAGAAATTTTCTCCCCTAAATTGTTCTACAGAATGTTTATTCCTAAAGTACTGAAGCAAAAAATATATCTCTAACACCTATGGTAACCATGGAGATTATACCAGGCAGCATGCATAATGATTCAAAATGTGGCATCAGACAAATGTTCTTTGTCATGACTGGATTATTACATAGAAGAAGGTGTCCCCTAAACAGTTTGCAGAAGCAGGATAGATGTGGTTAATTTCTCAACCCTTTTTTATCTCATGGGGGAAGGGGAAATGTCAGCACTGTTGTATGTGCAGCAGACTAATAACTGTGTTTGTTTTGAAAAGAGCAAGCTTCCCAGGTTCTTGGTAGTTTCAGTTCATAGGTATGATATGCTGAAATTATTTATCTTCTGTGAGTAGCCACATCAAAGCAAGTGGTCCCACCATGTTGTCCATGCAACATAAAAGATGGCCATGGAGACAGTTACAGAAGAAATAGGAAACAGTTCTAATCAATTGTTGCTTGTTTTTGTTGGTGTTTGCTTGTTCTTACGATTACATACAAATGCACATAGTCTGTTTTACAAACAATTCATGCATAATTCTAGAATTACCAAGATTTAGGTGATTTAAGTGTTAGCAGTAAAACAACAGTCCTTCATGTTTGGCAATGTGTTTTTTCTGCTTATTCCTTTTCTGCATGGATGGCATCAAATAGGAAACAGCTCTCAGTCTGCCAGCTTCTAATGCAGGATTAATACTGATGCAGAGGGGAAGAACTACTGCAATCAAGGTATGTCCCAATAAATAAACATGAAAAGAGGAAATCACTTTTCCACATAAGCAGTCAGCTAAAATCTGTTGGTTTGCAGTTGTCTGAGCCACAAAGAGAAATCGATGATGATGCAAACATGGTGTTAATCCTATTTACTTACAAACAATGCAGAAATCTTGGGTTTCCTTTAAGATGGAAAAAATATTAAATATATTTTGTTTTCATACACCCCTGAAGTACTCTCTGTTTCTCAGAGCCACACACTTTTTTTTTGTTTTGTTTGTTTCCTGCCTCTGTAACTTCTCTTTTCCCATTCCTGGCATTTTCTGCCAGCCTTGAAATTACAGATTATAGCAAATCTCTTTCCAATTCCTCCCTCCGTTTTATCTTGGTGTTGCAATAGGCCATTGTTTCACTACTTTTACAAAACTGGATTACTTTTGGATTTTCCCCATTTATTTTAAGTGACAGGCTTTATTTGTGCCCTCCAACTTTAAAAGGCAATTTCACCCAGCCATCAATAGAGACAGGTAGAGATGGTAATTAATTCTTTTCCTTTCTATTCTGTAGAAAGCTACAAAGAGGGCCAATATGAAAGCAGGAGTTAACTCAACTACTGAAACTATTACTTCTGTCCCAGAGGATCTAAATTCCCAGAGATCAGTGGTAATAATGACTTCCATAATTTCCCAAAGTGCACATTATCATGCAAAGTGCTTTTTTCTAGAAGGAAGAATTTTACCCAGCATATTAATTTTAATTTCAATGTGTGGAAGTAAAGGAAGTCCACAAAAACTGGAGAGAAAAAGGCATGCTTTCCTTTGTGACTGGCAAGGCGGTTGTCACCTATGTGCCAAGGAACACTAGAACTGGTCAGAGAGAACTTGAATTTGGAGGCTGGTACCAATTGAACAATGAATTGCAGTAAATACAGCAATAGCTTTTCCCCCGCCACCCCCCACCCCCATCAGTTAAAACTGCTCTGTGCTACACACACCTAACAGTATTGTAGTACAATAATTTAATACAAACGCGCAGCACCCTCAACACGCTCATGAGGGGAGGTGGGGACACTGCCATTCTTTCGCCTTTTTGAACCTGCAGCCATCAGTGGAAGTTGCACTGAAACATGTCAGGTATTTAAGACAGAGCCCTTCCTAGCTGCTTTTGCGTCAGATCGGAACCTGTGGGGTCTACGAGGTCAGTCTCCCAGCGCGGCTCTTCACAGGACTTCGGCGATAATGAAAATTACAACAGCCCCTCGCAGCCCGCTCGCTTCACCGCCAACCAGCACCTCTCGCGCTGCCCCGCCCCGCGGTCCCAGCCGATTGGCCTGAGGGCTTCACGAGACCGGGTGGGTGGACTGGGGAGGCGGTGCCGGGGCGGGCGCGCTCTCGCGGGGTGCCGAGCCTGGCGGGAGCGGCGCCGACGAGGGCGGAAGTGCGCGGCGGCGGCGCGCGGGCGGTGGCACCCCAATGAGAACACGGGGGGCGGCAGCGGTTAGAGCGGACCTGGGTGCCGAGCTGGAGCTGCAGCGCGGAACTGGGTCTTAGCCCCCAGGTGAGAGAGAGTGTATGTTGGAGCGGCCCAGGGCCTGCAGCCCACGGTAGTGGGGAGCTCGACTGTCCCAGTCCCGCTCCCGCTGCGAGAGGAGGTGGGAGCTGCTGGCTTGTGTCCGCGGCCTGAGCGGGCCTGGGCTTTACGGCTGGGGATGTGTCTGAGTCCTCTCGTTCCCGTCAGTTTCGCGGAGATTAAGGGAAGGTGTCAACCGGGGAAGTGGGGCTACTCCATTCGTTCCGAGTGTGTGGGGTGAGTAGGGCCCGGCGGCTTCTGGGACGCCGGGACTCATTCCTTGGTCGTCGGAAAGCTTTGGGGAAAGGAGCGCGTGTAGCCTGTGTCCCCTAGGCCTGCTTGGGAGCCGGAACGGGAGGTGAGTCTCCGCTGCTCTACAGCCCCTTTCGTGAGCTTGACTACTTAGGCTGCGTCCCAGTGATGTTGGGGCTGAGGCGGAGTCACTGGAGCTGTGTGGCTGCTGTGACTTGTATCTACAAGTGGGTCTCGACGGAGGGAAAGGGCCAGGAGAGCTGGCCTTGAGTATTCGCTTCTCTGGCGAATTCCGGCTGTGCAAACTTTTCTGCCTTCCCTTGGCTGCTCTGGGATAAGTGGTAACGTTTCACCTCTGCGAGATAAACGGAGGGTTTGCAATGCTATCGATCTCAGCTCAGCCAGAAGTTTCTGAATTTGGCCAGGTTCTCTCAGTGCTGCTCTTTATTTGTCTCAGCCTTACCGATGTAGGAGAAGGGTGGTGCCCGAGTGTGACCTTATCTGGAGAAGGGCAGGGAGAGAGGTTGTGAGACAAAGCAGTCCAGTCATGCTTCCTGAATAGCTGATGGAGGCCTAACCAGGTATTTCTGCTGAAGTCCTGTTGAATCAATTCTGATCCTAAAACCCGAGTCTTGGTCTTGAGTTACCCCTGGCTGTTTGCATGGTGGGGGAAAGGCGGCGGGGAGACTGCGCATTAGGATCAGCCTTGCCTTTTTCCAAGTTTGCGGTCAGGGTAGCTTTTTGTTTGTTGAACTGTCCAAACGTTACTTCCTGAGACCCGTGTTCGACTTGCGAGGGAAGGGAAGTGTCTGTCTGCTCAAGGGCATGTTCAGAGCCATGATTTTCAGGAAAAGCTCTCTCTAGATGCCTTAGACGCTGCCCCCCTCTGACTGAAATTATCAAAGCTGAGTGAATGAACAAATAACTGGGAAACAGCCTCGTGTTTATTGCAAGAGTCAAAGACTGAAAATAACTTTATTGTGGAGAATTCAATACCAACAGCCCTATCTTACTTGGCAATAGCATCTTTACAACTTATTTGCTTATAGCAGACTTGTTAAAACTTTTGTCTACTGCTTTAATCACTTCTGGTCCCTGAGTATAGAACTTAGATTTTTGCTTACCAGATAATAGCAATTCACTAAGGTGAAAGATTTTTGCATTTAATTCCTGAGTTAAATATTTCATTTAAGGAATTAGAGAGGCTTTTGGACTACTCCTGTAGTAGATTTTTAGGATTAAATTGTACAACTCTTAGAGTAGACCAGCTTGATTCTCTGTTTTGTGTGCCCAGAGAAAACTGAAGTTGACCTATTTTCACTGGTGTTATGTATGTACTGCAGAGGAATGTCTAATTTAAAGATTTAGCTGAACTGCTTTTACAAAAACTCTTAACTAAAAGCTTAATTTGATCAGACAATACCCTTTTTCAGTCACCCTTTAAAACTCTCAAACTTGTCTCTAATTGTTAGTGCAGTGGTACTGGGTAGCCAGATAGAAGAGCAGTTAGGTTTTGATTAAATCCAGGCAGTAATGATGGGACACTGCCTAGACAACACTGAAACCATGGCTGATATATAGATTCTGTGGCCTAATGCCTCTCAGGTTTTAAGTTTATTTTTTTTTCTTCCAGCTACAATTTAACTGAATAGGCACCAATAGTTATTTGATCAAATTCTGGATAAAATGGGGAAAATGTTAAGGTCCAGGCTTCACAAGCAACAGAACTGCCCTTTGAACAGAGCAGAAATGGCTAACTGATGTAGCAGAAGCAGCCATAACATCATGATTTGGGAATTTGGTTCAGTTTATTCTTGTCCTTTTGCTTTGTAAACTGTTCACTTTCCATGCAGTGGATACTTGCACTTCAAATTTGACTTTTTTTTTTCTTAATAACTGCATTCAAACTGCATGTGACTAAGTGAATTGCTTTTTCTTACACAATGAATTAACCTGAATTAATGGCCTTTTCTTAGCAAAAGCACTGAAGGAGCCTGTTTCTCCTGACAGCTGTGCAGGAGGTAGGTGCTAATGGTAATGCAAGCCTGTAGTAGTATCAATGCAAGCAAACAGTGCTTGAGGGCAGTAGGTATCTTGTACCTGAAGCAAACAACTCAGGATAGTAGTAGTCTCCTGGGGTTTGCCTGAAGGACAGTGGCTGGGAAGGCCACAAAAGTAGATAATATGGGTGCTTGCTGCTTTTCACATGTGTGCCAGTGTTGAAGTAACTTCCACGTGACTGACTCATGAAAGGTGCTGATCCTAATTATCAGCCAGGTTAGATAGCAAATACATTCTCAAGTCTTGACTTTGAAGTACTGTCCTACTGACACTCCATTTCTTTGTTTTCTGTCTTCATCCACCTTTCATCCCCCATGTGTCGGACTTAAGGTAACTCTTCTACACTACCATTGAGCAGTGGTGATAAGATTCCATTGCTTGTTACCTGCTATTGTGTGGGGCAGCAAGGTCAGCAAACAAGCTTGGCTGTTAACACTTTCCTAGTGGCAATAATCAATTCTGCAGCTTTGGTTCGGTGGTACAGTTGACACCTGCTCCATAGCCTCCTATCAAGAGACAGATATTTTAAAAGTACTTAGTAATAGCTTCCAAAGAGCAGTCATTTTGTTGGTAGCACCTTTTATCCTGTTAAGCAGAACTAAGCAACTTTCTTCCATCCTCGCCCCAGAAATATCAAGTTGTCTTGTCACTTAAGCAAAATAAGTCTATATAACTCATGTTTTTTCTTTGTTATTCCAAATACTGCTTTAATAGTGACATTAGAGGATCTGCTTTGTCTCTTGTGCCTGAGATGTGCAAATGTGTTTTCAAGATTTCACAACTCATTCTGACAGGTCATGTAATACGAGACTGGTATTCAGGCTGCTGTGTAAGTAGTGACTTGAATCTTTACAGTGATTAAATGCTTGCTCAGAACAGTTCCTTTCAGCTGTTTTATGTGGACCTTGAACCTATAGCCTTCCTAATGCATGCTGAAGTGGTTGAGAAAGGTGCAAATAATGGTTTAATTACAAGAATCAGACTTAATGGAAATGCAGTCTTAACTAGGAATCTTTGCAGAATCAAAAGTTAGACTTCACAAATAAGTCATGGGATTATAAGGACTTGTTAAGGCCTTAATCCAGTGAACTGTTACTTTGTTAATTAGTGTTGCTGTCACTTGATGTGATTAGTATGAAATATTTCAAGCTACTAAAGGTTCAGTGAAACTGGAGTTTTTAATGTGTTCTTAAATTTGGAATGTGGTAGAACTTACCAGAATCCAGAACTGGG
>VWYK01101101.1:1898-17696 GCA_013399775.1 Semnornis frantzii
CTTTGCCTTGATTTAGACCTTTTTAAAATCTCCTTTTCATGGTACAGAGTGAGCACAAAACTACTCTGCTTAAAATAACACGAGTTTGAGGTATATCTGTCTGGCTCTGGCTTTTTGCTAGATTTATTTAACTCAAATTAGTGTCTAAGTTTTCTTCACTCTGGGTCTGCTGGCATGGAATGGGACAAAGCAGAGGTAGGAGAAAATAAAGGGGAGAATTTTGGCATTAGTGCAAAGCTGTGCTGGTTTATGAAGATCACTGAGTTGTGGTGTGAAGCCTTGCCTGAATCAGAAGTGACACCAGAGGAAGGCAGGTATGAGGATTCATGGGCAGATTTTTACATCTTTACCTGGTTCAGCATCAAGAGCCCTTTTGGATCTCAGTTTTACTCAAGTTTAAGATGTTTTTTAAAAAGTTTCACTTCATTTCTGCCAAATGAAGATAGGATTTCTCATTAGATTCTAGCCTGTTAGGACTGTGCTGTTTGCTGACAGAAGACTTCATTGCAAACGGGGAAGTGTGGCTGGAAACATTTGTTTTTTGTAAAAGATATGTAATTAAGAGCCCCTTAAGTAGATGCATTTGCATAAGATTTTGTGTGTCTTATTTCTGTGACAGCATTTTGTTTTCCTGAGGAGCCATTGTTTAAATAGAAGCATAAAGCAGACTATATAAGAAAAGGTTGCCTTCAGTGTCTGGATTCCTCCAGGCTCCCTTCTTGAGATGCACAGCCCAAAATAAAAGCTGACATTTGAGCAAGCCCAGGTGATGTTTGTGTTATTTGCAATAGTCACCTCTTAATTCAACCTTAATCTGGGAAAGTGAACAACTGAGCCACGGAAGGCAGCAGGGATGCTTTTTGTTGATATTGCTGGGCTTGGATTGGGCAACCATTTATTAGCACTCTCAGGATGGCAGGAGTCTGTGTTGAATGACAGTGGCATTATTGCTGCCTGTCACTGCTAATGTCACAGCAGCCCTTAGGTCTGTAACATGCAAAAGGAGTCAACAAATCCAAAGCCAGCGAAAACAAAGCAGGACAACCTATTTTTACTATGTTTGGATCTGGTAATAGGCTGGTAACAAGTCTTCCTGCATTGCTTGATTGTGTTTCTGTGTTAGCTAATTTGTTTGATTATGATTAGGAGGCTGAGCAACAATGCCAGCTTTTGCTGCTCTACTACAGGAGACAAAATTGCTGCATCATTACCCATGGAAGGCTGGGAATGTTCATTCTGCTTTTGGCACATGTTCATTTACCTACCCAGTAAGTCAAGAATACAAACCCTGCTACTTCAGAAGGTACTTGCAGATGTGCCATCACTTGATTTACAAAATGTGGGGACATTTTACAGAGTTAAAACTCAAAATACAACTCCCACTTTTCAGGGAAAAATAGATTTACAGCATCTTCTGATTGTATTTTTTCCAGTGTTGAGCTGGGATGCTATTGTTTACAGGAGCAATATCTCATTCAGCTCTGCTGTAAATGAGAAAGAAGACAAAACCAGACTGGTCAAAAAGAGGAGAGAAATCATTCAAAGTGCATCTAAGCCAGATGTGATCAAGGACTGAAACTTAAAGCAGTATTATTAGCTGGAGGAAAGTTGTTTTATGATAGTAAAATATGACCAAGTTGATGTTTTTATTCAATAGCTACTACTATGGTGGCTCTCCAGCTAAGTTGCCATATGGATTCTCTAGATGCATCTGTCAGTACCTACTATCTAGGTGTGACCTCTCTGCTTTGGCTGCTTGGAGTTATTAGAAGCAGCTGCAGGTTAAGTCAACTCCTGGCTTGCTCTGAGTTGCATCAAGCACACTCTTGCTGAAAAAATAGGTGTAGGATAGGAAATTTGGCTGCTGCTTCTGTGAGCAAGGAAGCACCATGCAAACCAGCAGATAAGTGCTGAGAGGAAAAGCCAGGAGCTGAAATGCACAGAGGCAGCATGTGAGAAGCTTAGACCTTGTCTCTGTCATCCACACAATTTCCTGCAGACTGTTCCTTCTCCATCTTCCTAAACTCTGACATCTCCTTGGTGTCCCACTCAATATAACCTGATCCAAAGCACTTTCTAATGAATGCCATTAGGAAGGAATATGGTTTTTTAATGGTTATTTAAAGTCAAGAAGACTTAAACCATCATTACTGTATTATTAATTTTCTTGCATTTTATTTTTCAGCACTTTTGCAGCTTGCCAACAAGTCAGTGAGCAGTTTCTGGTCAAAAATCCCCAATACTGTTGTTTCTGACACAGTACCAAAATATGCATTTTCTCAGTGGTTCAGCAAAAACCATCTTGCTGGGAAATGAAGAGCCCCTCTCCTTCCAGACATAGCAGTTTGTTGTCAGATCTGCATGGTTTTATTTTTCCTTTGTGAAAAGCTCGAGTCAAAGAAGGTGGAGAGTTATTCAAACAGATAATTGTGCTGGCTCTCCTGTACAAGCAAGTGTGAACTTTCTTGCTGCTGAGTCAAGCAGAACATACTTTTTGGCATTGCAGTGCATTTGAACTCTGCTTGTTCTGGCTCTTTGTGCAAGAGAACAAAAAATACAGAAAGATATCAAGATGGCTATTTCCACCCAAAATACTGTAATTTTTATTGTTCTTTCCAGTTTTCCCCCATGCCACAGGCATTTTCTATACAATGTGGATGCATTGTATTGAAAGAGATTTTTAGATGACAAAGCAACATGTTAGTGGCCACCAAAATGAAGGAAAAAGGCATTTATGATATACTGACACTCTTCCTTGGAGACTGAGGCTTCCATGGAATCAGATGCTTTTGTCACTGTAGTAAGACCAGCCTTAGTAGTCCTTTGGAGAGTGCTGGCTGCATAATTACTTTGTTTTGCAAAACTACACTGAATCCACTGAAGAGCCTAATCCATTGAAGTTTCTTGCATTATAAATATGACAGATTAGGGTGCAGCTTCAGGGGTGCTGAACTAGATCAGGGAAGCATCCCAAATCTTCATTTCTTTGAAGTGCTGTGTGAAGGAGGAGGAGTTGGCTGGTGATTTTATATGCTTTGTCTTTCAGTATGTTTCTGCTGTGCAGAGGGTCACAACAGAGTCTATTATCAGCAAGAACCAGCTGATGTTCTTACAGTCATGTCATACTCTCCTCAAAATCTCTCTCAGTTACTTTTTCTCCATTGTTGCCTCCAAAGTTTGCAGTCTGCTCTCCCAGCCATGACTCGAATTTTTAATGGCCTTGCAGTCTGTTGTTTGTTAGGATTTTTTATTAGTATTAATATGGTCTATTTTTCTAGCTGTCTGTTTCACTATATTTAATTTAAAAGTGTTTCTGAAGTACAGGCTAAAGGGATGCTCCCAAAGCACTGTTTGCTAACAGTTTATTTAAAAGCCATTAATATATGCCTCCAGCAAACTCTTGTGTTAGGTTATGCAGCAAAGGCTCCAGGATCCAGCCTCTATAGACAATCTGATTGACACCCCACTCAGAAAAAAATGTTTTTAAAAATCTCAGCACTCTTTTATATTAAAATAAAAGATTTTTCAGCACAGAGCACCTCTTCAAACACACTCTCTGCAATCTGCATTTCAGTTTACACCGTGGTCATGGCTTCAAAGATCATTAACTTCCTACAAGCTTGAAGAAGAGCAGATGTTTTCTACAGAAGGAAGGGCTGAGCTATGAGTTCACCTTTTACTGGATCCCCAAGAGATTCATGTAGGAAAAGGTAGGTGCTGTGGTGTTCCCACCTGATAATTCACCCAGAGGACACAGACTCCTGGAAACCTGCTCCCTGCAGTTTACATGGTGTAGAAATCTGTTTGTTCAACCTTGCTTTCCCCTTCCACAGAAGATGATTTAAAGAACGAGGAGAGAGACAATGCTGGAGCCCACCTGGCTGCTGTATACTGCAAGAAAAGGAGTTCTCACACTGCTTTAATTAAATAGCCTTTTTCTTTTGAGGCCAGAGTGCTTTCATTGCCTTTGCCAAAGGCTGCCAGGTGAGCAGAATTAAAACTACCACTTTTGTGGCAAGCAGGACTCAGTGAATGCATGTCAGAAATGTGTCATTCCTGCAATGCATCTTCTAATCTGGTATGTAAGAAGATAAGAGCTCTGTCATGAGACATCAGTTGCACCAGGTACCTATTTTATACAACAATATCCAAAGGTTCATGATCCCCAAACCAGTCCATTTCCCAAGACACCCATGCCCATGCTGTGTTGGGCAGGGCTCCCACCGGTTCCTGGCAGCCTCAGCATTTTGAGGAAAAGTAGATTTCCTTCTTCCCAGTGCTGCTTGGGTGACACATGCTGGTGAAACAGAAGTCTTCATTAATTTTCTCTCAGAGCCCTTTCTTAAACAACAGTTTCTTATCTCTCTAGTATCTGAAACCAGAGCACGAGATAGGAGCCTCTTGCCCTAGGTTGGCATGAAGTCATTTGGATTAAAGCACATACCTGGTCTGCAGGCTGTGGAGCATGAAACCAAAGCACAGCACCATCATGTTTGGAAATAGCTGACATTCTCTGGTGGAAAGCCTTTGCTGCTGTGTTTGCATGGCCTTTGTCTTCTACTGTATTTCTCTTAGTTAGCAAAGATTGTTTTTTTCCCCCTTTGGCAGAAGGTGGCAACACAAGAACTCATCTTTTGCAATTTACACACGAGGTGGAAGGCTTTATTCACCTTGTTTTCTTTCACCCTCCCATCACAAACATTTATCTTGTGTTTCCTCTAATGGGATGTGCCTTGTTTCAACATCATATTTTGAAAGACTGCAATTTAGTGGGTGTATTTTATCCCTCCTTCCCTAACATGCAGACATTTTGCAGAGACTAACCCTTTAAAAAGCAGTGCAACTTTCCAGTGATTGGAATTTCTGCCAGAGCCTTCTCCAGTGCACTTGCTCACTTGTAACTCTGTACAAGTCCATCCCAAATAAAGATCTGCATCATGCTTGCTCAGGACCACTCCAACCTCCCAAGTTCTGTGGTAATGCCAGGCACTATGCTGCAGGTTAGAGTGGCAGGGTCTGAGCTGCAGAGAATTAGCTGTGCTGTCTTAACACATGCACTGGAATTCACTGAAAGAAGAACATTGTGAGTTCCTCATTATTTTACTAGCAGCAAGTAACACACTGGTAGCTGCAATATCCATTTCCTCCTCTCGCAGAGTAGATCGAAGATAGAATTCATTCCATCAGGGAAGCACCCCAAGGAAATTCTGAGCTGTCAGCTGGAGCAGTGCTGTATATAAAACATCTCTGGCTCTATTTGAGCCATTCCTGATGAGAGTCTTTAATCGTCCCCACCTGGTGCAGGGGAGACAGGAATGGGCTGCATTTTCTTTCTGGAATGAACTGTGCAGATCTCTGTGGTTTTTTCTTTAATATTTTTGTTCATTATTTTAAATAGAATTGGCACTGAACAAATCCTATACAGCTGGTTTCAGATGGGCTTTACAAGCTGAAATAGTCCTGTCTGAAAAGAACCAATCCCTGTAGAAAGGGCTGGTTAAGGGCCAGCACTTCCCGTGGGGTAGGCTGCCACATCCCTTCCTGGTGCTACCTGCTCTGAGAGACTGGAGAGCTGCAGAGGCCAGCACTGTGCCACAGGGTGAACCAGTTGCCTTTTCAAGTCTCTCCTTGTGCTGGTTTGAGGCTAACTGGAATATTTTAATGAAAACATTTAGATTATAGGCTGTGGAAATAAAACAATGGTGATGTTTACTTCACTCATAGGCTTGCTGAGATGTTTGAGAACGAGGACACAAATATAGATGAGACACAGAGAGTCTTGGTCTCTCTAGCTGTGGGTTTTGTCTGCTGGCCTCTCTGCTAACCTAACTAACCACTCTGCTTCTAACTCCCTGGCCCATCCTGCAAACTCACCTTGCAAGTAAGGCAAACCCTGGAGTAAGGTAGAGGGGTGGGAAGAAGGTGGAAGGGTGGTTGGAGCCCCTCCTGGGGACTCTGATTTCTGGGAGGGGTGTTGTGTTTCTGCATTACCTTTAACTTGTATATTTCTGTAAATATTCCTGTATATTGTGTATATATCTGCTTGTATATTGTGCTAAGCTGTAAATGGAGCTTCAGTCCTTAACTTCCAGCTGGCTGAGTCTAGTCTGGGGGATTTTTACAAAGCAGGGGGCAGGTAACTCCCAAACCATCGCACTCCTGTATAACTACCCTGAGCACTGAGTGACCTGGCAACAGCTCACACCTGGTCTTTGCTCTTCAAAGTGATGTCCCTCAGCCAAAAGAGGAGCATGTGATGAGGGCATGAGCATCTTGATCCATCTCTTTCTCAGAGGCAGGCTGAAACTCCATGGTGTGTAAGAGGTGCATGACAAGTATGGGTTCTGAAGACAATACAACCGCAGTCACACAGGGCTGCACATGGAGAGATGAACAGGCCGTGTGCTGACAGGTAGGAAGCCCAACACAGTGTTCTCCAGTGCTGCAGGAGGTACAGATCTGAATGCTTCAAGAGAACTAAAGCAGACATGGAGCCTAGAAAGTGCTGATGCAGCTGTTGGCCTCTCACAGCTGTTGGATCTTCAGCGGCTGTTGGGCAGGCCATGCAATTACCAAAAGAGCACAGGTACTTGTCTCTGCCATTTCCTAAGAAAAGAGAAAGGCACATGCTATCTCAAGGTCTTTGAAAGCCTGCCCACGTATGTCTAATTGCCTAGGAAGAAAAGAGCAACATTACTGCTTTAGCTAAGGTGTGAAGATTGAGGTCAGCCAGCCGAGAGCATCAAGGAGGTGAAATGAGAAGAACCAGGAGCCTCACCTTTTAAAAGCACTGAAAATGTGGATGCTGATTTCTTTCTGAGGTTATGTTCTTTTCTGTAAAAGTAAATTAAAACATCTTCTGGTGATGTCCTGAACAACAGGGTTGGTTGCCAGTTTCTTTGCTAATAAATCTTGTAGAGCAGAGGACTCTACAGCCTGGCCTGGATCCTCTTCCCAGCTAAACTGCTTGCTGCCTGCGGGGAACTAGGAGCATGAATAGCTCATTCTTAAGGATGTGCTTTATACCAAAGTGTGAAAATCTCACAGCTGACGCATGAGTGACGACCTCACCTCTGAGTGGTGAGAGGCCTGCCAGCGCCACTCACTCAGACCACTGCTCTTCAGCACTCTGCAGTGGCCAAGTGACACCTGAGTGCCAGCATTCCCAGAGGACAAGGGAGACAGTGTCCCTGTGGGAATGGACGGGCAATTTGCAGCAGCAGATTGTAAGCCTCTGTAGAAATTGATCCTTGTGTTCCTCACGGGGGTTGAAATCACACATCTGGGACAGCAGAGTAGAAATGTGGAGGAAAGGGCTGGTTTCTGAAGGCTGCCCTGTGAAGTTGAGCATTTTATCCTGTTTCACTTTCTGCAGAGAAAGAGTGAGCAGAGAGCCCGGGGCAGTGTGGGAGCTGCTGGGCTGCAGTTCCAGCCTCTCTGCCTGTTTCCAGAACTCAGAAATAGCACACAGCTCCCCATCTTAACACCAAGCAGGAGGTGATGGCTCCCTGGGCATTCCCTTTCCAAACTCTTTGGCAGCATCTATGTAACTTGGTAATGTGAGTAGTTTGTAAGTGATGTGTGCCTAGTAGCTCTGTTCATGTTATGGTTTCTTGTATCAGGACTGCTTAAACCTCCAGGTTTGAGTTATCCCTCATCTATTTTGCATCATAAAGTCCTTGAAAAAAAGCTCCAGCAACATGCACACCAAAAAAGCAAAACAAAAAAACCAAAACCAAACCAAAACCCACAAACAAACAAACAAAACAAAACAAAACAAAAACCCAACCAAAAAACCCCTGAAGATCTGAGGTTTTAAGTATGAAAGATACTTCTTTATATCATTGTAATAATGCAAATTTCTCCGATAATATAAATCCTTAAATTAATAGCAAATTAGTCAATTAATTCACCAAAAAATGTGGAGTAAGAGTTTGCAAATACCACAGAGGAAATTTAATTTACCTGAATTAAAATGCTACCAGTCTCTTGCGTAAACATAGTGTGCACTTTGGGTTTGTACATGGTCAAACATGGGATGAGGCAATTTAGCCAATGGAAATGATAAGCAATGTAAGCCATTGCTGCCCCATGGAATGCCAATAATTTAATAAAGCATGTGCTTGCTAGATCAAATACTCCTGACTCTTTTTGCTCTGCTGTGAAACCGTGAGATCCAAGCAGAAGGTATGCTGAGATACTCTGCTCTCTGCATCAGTAAATTGCTGAGCACCTAGAATCACCAGCTACTTCAATTATGCTTGGTAGCAGGATGTACCTGTGTTTAAATAGATGTTAAGGTTGTGACTGTAAACAGAAAAAAAAATCCCAACCCAAACAAAAAAACCCAGCCCAAACCCCAACTAACCAAGCAAAATACCCATGCTGGAACAAACAAGTGAAAGTAGATGATTTCTAACTAATGTCAGAGAACTGTTTAAAACTCTGAAACTGAGTTTTAAAATGTGAAATGGAAGGATGATGCAAAGAACTTTCTTGCTGGTAGCAGTGCTGAAGCCAGCAGGGTGCTGATTACAGGTAAATGGCTGAAGCACAACAAATAAATAAGTCCCGTGCATCAGTAGAATTTGCATTTCATGTATCAGTAGTATGCCTTCACGTGGGGAGTAAATGATGCAGTATGTCAGTATGTGATACCTGCAGGTTTCAGATTATATTTTCCCCAGTATTTATGTATATTGGCTTCAGAATGAGTACTTCCAAATCTGAATTCCCATTGTGGTTAAGGTATGTTTAAAATGCAGATTGAAATGCATGTTGAAAATTGTAATGCTTCTCTTACCCATATTGACTAAACTGGAGGTATATAGCATTGGTATGTGATATCTAAGAGCTTGAAATCAGTTCCAGGTCCTGCATACCTCCTCTGTGGTGCTGAACAGTCTTGACTGCAGCACAGCCTACAGCCCAGCTCTTCACAAGTTAGCTCTTCCATGGGAAAAAGCAATGGAAAGCCAGCACAGGAAGAGGTGTAGAAAACATGATAAATACATGCTTGGGTGTCTTGGTTTTTACTTGAGCTGCAGACAAGCTCAAGACAAGTAAAACCCAGGCAAATTATTTTCCACTTCTTCTCTCTCACCATCATCCAATCTGCCCTGGGAAGACTGGGCTGTCTTTGGCATAACTCAATCTTTCCCCACCAGAGATGTTTGCCATAGCATGAAACACAAATGAATTTTTCCTGGTTTTTCTTCTCTTCTAGAAGTCACACACATAGTCATGCACACAGAAGCAGTTGTGTGGTGTGTGAGAACAGTCCTAGGAAAGAAAAACCTTAGTGTGTGCTCCCAGCTCTGTGCCCAGGGTATGTGTTCAGCTGTGGGTTGTGTCTACATCTGGCTTTGAAGAACCCATCAGCTTGGGTGAGCTGGAGCTTGGCAATACCTGGTGCCTGACCCAATGAGACTGCTTTTGAAAGGTTGTGAGGTAACCTAAAGCAGCAGGTATTCTCTCTGTATTTCATCAAAGTAAATTAAACTCTGGCAATACTCTGCTTCATGCATGGAAGGGGATCAAGAGTTCTACAGATGTATGCTGAAGTGGGGAGGAAAATGATCTAAGTTAATAGATTATGTTGGTTTCTCAGTTGTTTCCTAACTATTTTTCATCTGGTTAACTATAGGGATGGATGATAAAGATAAAAGAGGGATGCATGCAGTATCCTCTCCTTTAAAGATGAATGGACAAACTGTAATGCAATGAAGAGGTTATCCCTTCCACAAATAAAATGCGCAGTGGTAGTTCAGCACAGAAAGCATCTTCCCTCCTGCTCTGTCCAGGCTTTGGGCTCAGATGGGACTCCTGTTCAGTGAAGAGATACACTGCCAGTCCTAGTGTGCAGGTGCTGCTCACCCAAAAAAAGTACTGGGGGCAGGAAAATTCCCAGGGCAGCCCTAAAGCAGCCTCAGGAGTCTTTGGCAGAGCCCAGTTCCAGCAGGGCTCTTTGTTTTAGTGAGCTTTGCTGCAATTAACAAGTGTTCACTGAAACGTTTACACTGTGAAATTCCTCCCAAAATTGGAGGTGCATTTAGTGCATTATTGCTAACCTTAAAAAGAAGTCTGTGAGGAGGCTGCTGCTGTGGTGATAGCTTCTTGTTTGGAAATCGAATTGTCCTACTGGACCTGTTACCCATCTGTTGCTTTTCCTCTCTTTCATCCCTGGTATTACTTTTCAAAGTGTGGTAATGTGTTTCAAGAACTTTTCTTGATTGGATAATTGTATGTTGATAAACAGAAGTTCAAGGCTTTATGTATGTGAAGCAAACAACAAACAAACAAACCCCCCCACAAACAAAAGAAACACAACCCCACAAGATTGCTTTTTTTTTTTCCCTCCACAGGAAGAATCCATGTGCTGGAGTCAATACAAAGACCTCAACTGACAGTGCCTGACGATCTGAAGCTCTGTTACAGTGCAAAGGCAGCCGCATCCACTGCAGCAGTGTACAGCTAGCTTGGCAGTGCTCTACAAAGGGCTGAAGAAATCATTGACTGTGAAGACACCTGTGGACCTTTCTCTTTTTTTTTTTTCCCTTCTCAGAGAATAGCTTTAAGCTCATTGCACTTGAGTGAGTTCGTGAAGATTTTTCTTTCCATTCTTAGATGTATTGCAGGTCGTGTTCAAGCATCTTTGTTATTAGATTGGTGGAGATGGTTTGTGGCAGGAGTCATGGTACATTTTCTTTTCCTTTAAAGCTGTATATTAGACAGATTCTTTTTTTTTTCTTCTTTTTTTTTTTCCCCTTGATCAATTAAAAATTCATGGATTACTCAGTGCCAAGATTAAGCAAGAATAGTTATATATCATAGGAAGATATTAGAGTCAGGTAAAGCCTTTTCTTTTGGCTTTGCTCTTTTAACTGGGTATTAGACTCATCAGTAGGGACTGCAGGGCAGAACACCATCAGAGAGTGCAGAGCTGCATAGCCAGAGCCCTTGGGGGTGTATACATGGCAGGGGCACTGTCCTGGACATGGGGTTTTGACTCTGGGTTGCCATCTGTGCACCCAGATATCTGCCTTTAGGCAGCAAAGACAGGTTCTCTGGAATGATGAAAATGCCTTTTGCAGAATAGTAAAAAAAATCCCTCCTATTATCCTGAATACAAATGTGCCTGCGAAGATTAAATACCTGGTTGAATGATCAGCATGTTTGAATGTGTACGTAGGGACAGTCCTCCAGCAGGTACCTGGCCTTGAGGTGGAGGTTAATGGTAGGAAGGCAGACGCGAGTGCCGCTTTAATAGGCAAGCAACAGGCCTGCAAGTTTGTTAGTTCACCAGTTTCAGTCTACAGATAAAACTTCAGAAACAGGTCAGAGCTAAATCAGCTGAAATCTGCTCCTCAGTAAGCTTCAAATGTAGTTATTTGTACGATGAGCAGAAAGATGCCATTACTTACCAGTTGGTTTGAGTCTCCGTCTCTCTGTGTCTCTGCAGATCATATTTCTTCGTTGCTTTTTTTATCTGATTTCTGTTTTGTCAGAGAGATGATTCCCAAAATACCTTGGGGTACATTCCTCAGTCTGGATGTTCATTATCTGTAAATGCCTTGAGCCCCATATATTTGTTTTCTGTAGACCTATGTCTGGAAACAAAACAATAAACTCTGCAGCCTGTTGTGGCTGTGCAGCTATCTGCAATCTGACTTATTTATTAATTTACTTGCTCTGAGGTTTTGGTTTCTTTGCTACCTGCTGCAGTTCAAAGAGTTCTTCTATTTCCTTTTTAATAGTTTTTCCCCAAAAGCTGAAATTGTATTTTCCTGGATGCAGGTCACATTTCATGTCATTCACCTTTCTTCAACTCTTCCCCAGCCACCGCAAACTGACCAAACCTTAAGCAAAAACAAATATCGTGATAGGTATAAATCATTACAGCTTTGCAAAAGCTCATCTTGGTCTGCTCCTGATTTCCAACCTTGTTAAAAAGAATATTGAATAATATGGAAGGGCTTATTTGAACTGACAGATAGAAATAGTAGAGAGGCAAATGTCCTCTTAGCTATTTGGGTTTGCCCTTAGGATTTATTTTTGCTGTAGGCTTCAAGTACTCTTCCCTGCATTTACCCAAACTCATCTACTGTCAATACTCAGCCTTATGGAAGCCTGGACCCCAGGGCTGTTTTATGGAGGTATAAACTACAGTCCTTCTCCTTTGCATTGTGGCTGCAGATCAGTCTTACTTTGCAGAGATTTGTGATACTCATCTGGTCACCAGCAAATCCGAGTAGTTTACTACTCTGCCTCTGAGTTAAACCGCTGCCCCAAACACAGGCACTGAGCAAAGTGACCCAGACACACTAGGGTGGGAAGGATTGGAGAACCTTGAAGAGATCCTGAGTGACGTGCACGGCTGTGTGCCTCAGAAAGCTCCTGAGCATGTCCTGGGGACTGTGGGTGAGCAGGAGAGAGAAGGTGGACCCACAGCTGGGCAAGCACTGCAGGAAGCTCACCTTGGTGATCAGTACTTACTGAGGCAACAGTTAAAGGAAAAGCTGAAGATCTGCTCAGTCAGGGCAGTTTGAGGAGAGTGCCAGTTTCTTGTGACCTTCCAGAGGAAGGAGAAAGATGAGAGGCAAACTGTCATTTGTTGCACATTGTTTGGATCCAGCTTACATAAGACTCTTCTGGTCTTGCTGCCAGTTAGTTTTATATGAGAAATACTAACCTCAAATCAGCAGCACTTCCCTCATCAGTGTAGGACAGGGTAAGTTTTGGGTCCCAGTCCACTTTTGCCATGACACCTTCATGCACTATACTTAAATTTTATACTTGCCAAATGTGTGCTTCTCACCAAATAATCGCTCGGGTGCCACTTTAGCTACTTCTGGAGAGACAAGACAGACTATGTCTCAGAGACTAAAATCTCAGAGAGGGAAATGCTTCTGCAGATCACAGGCACTGACAGCCTTGAAATGTCCTTGTTGCTTACTCTTCCAAAAGATATAGCTGATAGAAATACTTTGTGGTAATGACTAAATAGTGATGAGAAAGAAGGTGCCTTCAAAAGAGGGGTTGTGGATATGTAACTCAGCACTTGAACTGCCACTGTGAAACAAGTGTCTTCCTAGCACTGGGCTCTGAGTGATTGTTGCAGATAACAACCACTCGAAGATGCCACCAACTTCGGATGCAGGCATCACAGTTTAAAGAGTCTATATGTGCTCTCTACTTCGTTTGAGGGTTCAGGAAGGCTTTGTGGAAACATTGCTGATTCTTCCTTTTTGCAAAACTAACTAAATGAAACCAAGTCTCTTCATCAAGTTCTAGCCATCTCCCAAAAATATTTTGTGTTCCTTCAGGCTGTTTAAATGAACACAGTAACGGATAATGGTGAAGTACTTGATATGCCTCATTGTTACACGTTGAATAATACAGAACAGCATAACAACATAGGTTCTTTCAAAGCTGAAGAGTGAATGTTGGCTGGAATACTTTTGTCCTTTTGAGGCACCTGATTGCCAGCTTAATGAGTCTCAATGGGAATCCCTGACTGTTATGGTGTATTTTAAATTACAGTTAAAACTACAGAAGCCATATAATAAAGTGATTTTACAGGGCTGGATGCCTGGATCAATAGTCTTGAAGTGATCAGGTGGAAGAGACACCTGCCAATTTAACTACAAAAAGAACCACCTGCAACCTTCAAATGAAGTAAACCTGCAAATTTTTATCTTTATTTCTTAGGAGTGGACTTTTTTATTTATTTTTTTAAAATAATTTTCAGATCTTTTTGTCCTTCAAGGTCTCAATCAGGTTGGGAAGTGTGACAATAGTATGAGAAAAAAACATGCTGTAAGAGTTTTCAGGCAAATTTGAGAGACCTAAGTGGTGTTACCCAGCAGGAGGTAAACTGCAGCTTCAAAATGCACCTGTGGAGCAATGAGAGTGATCTGGCCAAGGCTGGTTAAGAGCTTGCAAAGGGTGAATAGGGAAATTGAACGCAGTGTTAGGGGCCATGCAACCTCTGGGTCTGCCTGGAAGAAACCTGACTTGCTATGGCCTGAAGCTTTCAGAAAGGCTTTTGCTTGGCAGCTGTGCTTCTGTGAAGGCATAGGCTGAGAGCTGGATGTGTCCTGCAAAGCTGACATAGAGAGATGAGGAAACTCAAGGTCCTGTGACTTGGCCAGGTGAGTACCTAGACCAGTGTGTTTGTCTGTGTACTTCATCCTCAGCTCTGCATGTTTTTTTCCTGCTCTGCTTTGCTCAGCTCTTCTCAACAGAAGTGAATTGAATACAGCTTGTATCTGAGGTCAGAAGCACGCATCAGGTTCAAATCTTGGGTTGGGATCTGTGAAACCTCAGAACTAATATTTGCTGTGTTTGAGGGTTTTGATAAAATGTCTTGTAGAAGCAAAACTCACATCCTACCATTTTTTGCAAAGCCTAGGAGCCAGCCTAGGATTTAGTGGCTCAAACTAGGTAAAAGTAAAATTCTCTGATATAATGAGAGTTTGAGCTGTAAGATGCATTAAACTGCAGAGTACTTTGACATCCCACTTGCTTTAGATTTTCTTCACACACTGCAATAGTTGAGGCTATTGCAGGGTTTTTACAGATCATAAGGAGTTTTATCTCTTTGCTTTGTACTCAGAGAACACACAGCTGCTTATTGCACAATATAAGGCACCCACGTGGCCAAAATGGAGTTTACACAACATGAGATTTGCCCTAGAGCAGCAAAATAACTTCCTGTACTGTGAAAACTGAGAAAGTGTAAAGTAACAAAAATTAACAGGTGACTGAGTGAAGTACATTTATAAGATGCTTTTCTATTTAGGATCCTTTGAGGTATGCAATAGTAGTAGGAGATACTGTGATTATTTCTAAGTGCCTTTGAGAGCAGGTGACAGAAAAAGAAAGGGTGAGGCAAAATGGGAAAGGTGTGAGTGAGAAAGAATGGCAGGACTAGAGTTAAACCACATTGCACAAGTATATGTTTATAAGCCATAGCTGTGGGCACATTATGCAGCTGTGGAAATGCAACCCAAAGGACGTTTGGCCATATGATCGAGCTCTGGGATAACTGAGCACCAGGGTCACAGATTCCCAACAGTAAAAGAAGGCCCTTCTGAAACCTGGCTTTAGCAGACTTCTAGCAGAGAAGAGATGAAGCACACTTTCTTAATGAGTTTTTAATGGCTGAGTTGGAAATTATTCCCAAATGTGGGTTTTTAACATTTCATGTAAGGTATCTTCCCATAACTAGCTTCCTACTCAGACCTGCAGCTTCTACCTGAAGCAGTACCTTCACAGATACTTTCATGTTTTGCTAATCCTCTAGCAGCAAAAGAAAGTAAGATTAAAGATACTGAACAAAATGGTGGCCTGGAGTTTAGGTCTTCAGTAAAAAAATAATTGTATTGCTCTGTTTTGAAAGTGCTGGGTGGCCATATTACACCAAAGGGGCATTAGAAATAGTAAGTAATAATAATTAAAAAATTGAAGCATAAAAGTAGCACAATAAAGTTTTCAGAGGTTTTACTAGTGGTGTTATTAATAAAGACATCCCCACACAGAGCATCTCCACACATCCTGAATGTATTTTAGGTACAGCAAATATAGGAATAGCAGCAACACAAACAGACATTCAGAATTCTTACTGCTTAGTGTCTCGGTTGTGGGATTTCACGAGGCAGGAAATTATAAAATCTGCAGTTATTTTATTTCCAGAAAGCCCTGCCCACAACTTCATATAAAATTGGTTAGTTTCAGGTTTGGAAATTCATTCGGGAAAATCCTCACAAGGATAATTACAGAAAATTTAGTAATTCA
>VWYK01101159.1:0-13797 GCA_013399775.1 Semnornis frantzii
AACCCTGACTAATTCTATGATTATATGTAGGTAGAAAAGCAAACCTCCCTGTGACAGAACCAGGTCTTTATGTGGCTTTAATAATCAGTTGAGAGAAATGTGGGCTTCTTTTGAAAACTCAGAGTGAACATGAAGTTACACTGAGCTGACACCAGAAATGATCCTGATCTGAAAGCTTCCCTGTAGGGCATGTAGATGTGTCCTCAAGCTCCTCTCTTCTTTCCCTTGGAGGACTTGCCCTTACCAAGTTCATAACACTTGCACTTTCTGCCTGATGTTGTTAACTTAGGAGAAGCTGCCAAGAGGCAGAGTTATCCAATTCATGGGAAGCTCTGCAGGTTCTCAGGAAGAAAAAAAAAATAGTTGTAGTTCTCAATAAGAAGGATTTTGGTGAAATTTCTTAGTGGAGTAAGTCATAATTTCCTGCTCAGGCCATGGGGAAAGAGTCCATTTAAGCACTTTGCTGATTTCTTGTGCTGTCTGGAATGTGAATAAAGCAAGCAATATTGAGTAAATACAAATTAGACCATGGGGCTTTCCAGAGTGGATTAATCTTGTTATGTTCCCACTTCATTGCCTTTAACTGATATACTAGGCCAATATTTGCCTCCTTGCATCTTCCTAAGGACTGCTGTACATGCTAAAAACCCGAGGCACAAAAAGGATGAAGCCATTTTGCAGTGGAAATAATTTTGCCACAATGACTTCTAACAAGAAGCAGAGACACCAAAATAGGAGAGAAAAATGAATCAAGTAAATGTCTTGTTTCTCCCAGAAGCTCCAGAGTGTGACTTGTAACATCACCAGGAGCTGCAAGGAACAAAACTGGCATGTAAAGGCTCTCCTTGGTTTCCAGAATAAGCACTGTGGCTTGAGGAGAGTGCTAGTGCAAACTTCCTGCTCCTCTCCATACTTGAGCTGTGAAATATGAGTGAAAAATGAACTTTGCAGACAGTAATGAAAAGAATTAAAGGGAAAGCAGGGCTTCACCTTTATTTTTGGTACATACTGACTCTTTCATTTGATAACTGTTAGAATCTGATTGTTGATTCTCCCTCTGTAAGTGGCATCTCATCTTCCTGAGGAATCACATTTTGCAGTTCACCATCTCGTCTGTGGGTGACACAAAACTGTGTTGTCCAGTTGACCTGCTGGAGGGAAGAAATTCATCCACAGGGACTTGGACAGGATGGAGAGGTGGGTCCAAGCCAACCTCATGGAGTTCAGCAAGGCCAAGTGTAAGGTTGGGGCAATCCCAAGCACAAATATAGGCTGGGCAAGATGTAGCTGAGAGCAGTGTGGAGGAGAAGGACTTGGGGGTGTCAGTTGGTGACAAATTGCCCAGGAGCCAGCACTGGTTGCTGGCAGCCCAGAGGCAGCTGTGTGCTGGCTGCAACCAAAGCAGGCAGAGCAGCAGCACAGGGAGGGGATTCTGCCTCTCTGCTCTGCTGAGACCTCATCTGCAGCACTGCCTCCAGTTCTGGTGCTTCCAGCATAAGAGGGACACGGAGCTGCTGGAGAGGGTCCAGAGGAGGCCACAAAGATGATCAGAGGGCTGGGGAAGCTTCCCTATGGCAACGGGCTGGGAAAGTTGGGGCTGTTCAGCCCCAGAAGGCTCTGGGGAGAACTTAGAACAGCCTTCCAGTACTTGAAGGGGGCCTGCAAGACAGCTGGGAAGGGACTTTTTACAAGGGCTTGTGATAGGATGAGAGACAATGGATTGAAGCTTTAGGAGGGCAGATTTAGACTGGAGATGAGGAAGAAATTCTTTAGAGTGAGGATGTTAAGACAGTGAAAAAGGTGTCCAGTGGGTGCCTCCTTCCTGATGGTGTTCAAGGCCAGGCTGGATGAGGCCTGGAGCATCCTGGTCTAGTGGGAGGTGTCCCTGACCATGGCAAGGGCAGTTGGAACTGGATGATCTTTTAGGTCCCTCCCACAAACCACTGTGTGACTCTATAAATCATCAGTAATCTCTTCCTCAGTCACAACACTGAAGTGTAGGGCATCTGGTCACTGATAATACTGATTCTACAATTTGGGCTTTCAACTTGGGAGCTCTAAAAGTGACAGAAGTGCAGAAGTACTCTTTTTCAGCCTTCTGGAAATAATGGTATAAACATTGTCAAAATTGATTAGATTTAAAGAGCAGTAAAGCCTAATCTCTGTATAAGGGATAGGATGGAAGACACATGCTCCAGAACTTTAATGAGAATTCCACAGTTCACTTAAGCTGTCTCTTCCAGCAGTGCTAAAGTTCCAGGTATTATCTGCATCCCCTGTACAGACTCCTTTACTCTGTTTTCAATTATTTTTTTTTACTATACAGACAGAAATCCATTGTGTAGCTTGAACAATGGAGCTGCTGATACTTTTGGGATTAAGGCTGTTACAATGATGGTCCAGGCAGTCCACTGAAACCAGCAGAGAAGAAGCATTTAATTGTCCCATGAAATCTAAGGGCACGATGTAGTTGTGCTTATCCTTATTGTACATACCTAAATAATGCACCACTTACCTAAATAATGCACCAACCTGCAGGCCTTCTTCCTCCCCCAAAACCAGCATAATAAAGTCAGGTATCTTCTGTGTATTGATTTACTCCTGGACTGAGTTGGGCAGTAGCTTGCCATTAGCTCGCAGTTCATCATCCGGTGGCATCTAATCGATAGATCAAGTGGTAGTTGCAGTTAATCTTATTTCTACATATCAATGTACAGCTCAGCTCAGAGTTTTGTTTGTTTCTCTTCAGCATCATCAAGTCTGGTCCAAGAATTCCCACTCCTGTTGTCAGGACAGACCTAAAAATTGGCTTCAGAACTTCTCTTCCCTCTAGTTATTTCTCAGTAATGACATCCAGACTTGAGCAATTCACTTTACATTCTCTCTTTAAATTTAGTCTTAATCCAAATTCAGTCTTGTCTTTCCTCCATCCCTATCTTCTTTTCACATTTCACCATCAGCTCTTTCTCTACCTGACAGGCACCTCAGGCAATTTCTGCACCTATTTCTCATCAGGTGCCACCTATATTCCTCTGCCTAGCTCTTTTGTGGAGCCCACTTTCCAGTCCTCTCACTGATGATTTGCCATAAACTTCCACTGGAGCAAATTTTTTTTCCCCTTCCTTTCAAGAAAGCAGGATGCTTTCTCTTATAAGCATTTTTGTTCTGGATTGTTTGGCACTCCTGACCTTCTCATGGAGCAACCTGTACAAGGCTAAAACCATCTCATATGGTCACAAGATCACAGGATCATAGGATGTCAGGGATTGGAAGGGATCTCCAGAGATCATTAAGTCCAACCCCCTTGCCAGAGCAGGACCATAGAATCTAGCACAGGTCACACAGGAACACATCTGGATGGGTCTTGAAGAAGACTCCACAACCTCTCTGGGGAGCCTGTTCTAGTGCTCTGTGACCCTTGCAGTAATGAAGCTCCTTCTCATGTTGAGGTGGAACTTCCTGTTCTGTAGTTTATATCTATTGCCCCCTGGTCCAACAATTTGGCTTATTTTTCTAATGTTATGCATAAGTTACTTGGTGGATGTGGTACAGCAGCACCCCTGCAGACATAGCTCATGGGTGGATCTAACTCATATCTTCTGGTTTTCACTTCAGGGAAAATAAAGGATGTCAGAGTGAAGAAGCTGCTGTTGTGTGTGTCAAGATACAAATTTCTGGAGGGTGTATTCTAGCCCAAGGAGGCTGGAAGTGCTCTAATGTGCAGCCTGAAGGATCAGGACAGCCAAGGACTCTGTTATTTTGTTTTTGTTACTTATCTGTGTTTGGATCCAAGTCAGACAAAATAGAAGGAAAAGAGAAGGCTGCCTTTGTGGCACCTATTTTGCAAGTCACTTCTTTTAGTAACGATACATTCAGATGTCTTACACAAAGCAAAGAAATAATCATAGAATGGTAAGGTTGGAAGGGACTTCAAAGATCGTCTAGTTCCGACCCCCTGCCATAGGCAGGGACACCTCCCACTAGTACAGGTCACTCAAGGCCTCATCCAACATGGCCTTGAACACCTCCAGGGAGGTTGTGCAGCACAGAATCACCCAATGTGACCTTTGATCTTCGATCACATTCTGTGCTTCTGTGCTCCGCAACCTCCCTGAGCAACCTGTGCCAGTGTCTCACCACCCTCACTGCAAACAACTTCCTCCTAATATCCAGTTTCAATCTCCCCTCTGCCAGGTCAAATCCACTGCCCCTTGTCCTGTCATTGCAAGACCTTGTCAATAGTCCCTCCCCAGCCCTCCTGTATCCCCCTTCAGATCCTGGAAGCCTACTCTAAGGTGTCCTGGAAGCCTTCTCTTCTCCAGGCTGCAGAGCACCAACTCTCTCAGCCTGTCATCAGAGCAGAGCTGCTGCAGCCCTCTGAGCATCTTTGTGGCCTCCTCTGGNTAGGCTGAGGGAGCTGGGGTTGTTCAGCCTGGAGAGAAGACATTGGAAGGACTTTAGAGCTGCCTTCCAATACCTGAAGGGGTCCTACGGGAAGGCTGCAGAGGGACTTTTCTTAAAGGTGTCTAGAGGCAGGACAAGTGGGGATGGTTTGAAGCTGAGGGAAGCAGGGTTAGACTGGATCTTAGGAAGATGACTCTGGAATAGGTTGCCCAGGGAGGCTGTGGCTGTCCCCTCCTTGGAGGTGTTTAAGGCTAGACTGGATGAGGCCTTTTGCAACCAACTGTAGTTGAAAGCCATCCCTGACCATGGCAGGGGTGTTGGGGTAGATGATCTCCAAGGTCCCTTCCAACCTAAGCCATTGTATGATTTTATGATGATTGTATCTTCCCTTCTTCTGGGCTTTCATTATGCTGACAAATATCTCTGTGACTACACGAGCTACAAGTTCCTTGGAACAAGTGGTCTTCCTTGCAACACTATGAATACTATGGGCAAACTAACTGAGGGTGTGGCACAAGTTTTGAAATGACAGGAGTTTAAAAAAAAAAAGAAAGAAAGATAAGATGAGGGAGATGCAGTAAAAAGAACTGAGTGGCAATGATTGTGGCTGCTTTGGAACAGACTGCTAGGTAGGAGGAAACATAACAGATGCAGCTGGACAAGTTTCTGAGTTTCAGATTAATTTTGCAGCTGGGTTGGTGACATAAAACACTTGTCACCAGGACTCTTTTCCTTGATTTATAACCTGGTCACCCATCCATCTCCAAACATCACTTTCTCTCTGATATTGTGCCCCTGAAAACCAGGGAAGTTATTGGAACAATAAAGCCCAATATAGAGTTCTTTCAAGAACTAATAGTTTTGTTATCTTGTGTGAGTCAGCTTGTGTAGGAGTCGAGGAGCTTTGTAGCACATTTGTTAACTCTGTGCAGCTAAGTGAAAAGTTCAGTGTTTAAATGTGTGCCTGTGAAAGTTGCCTCATCCAACTAAATCAATTTATTTTAAGTCTTTGCCACGAACCTGTTCTTACAATCTCTTTGGTACTGGGTTAAATTCCTCGGTGTAAAATGAATTGCTTATCAGATTTTGCACGTTGTGAAAGCTGTACCCACAATGTTTCCAGGCTTGAATCTATTAATTGGGGGAATTGGAAGATGAATACAGATGGTAAGCCTATTAATAAATGATGGATAGGGAAGTACACACCGATTCTTAGGGAAATATTATATGTGGAGTGCACTGCATAGTTTAAGATAAGACTGATTTTCATCCCCAAGGACTTTTACATGCACTTGCAGATTAGACTTAATGTATGTATGTAAAAGAAAAGGACATCTCTGCAGCAAGATGAAATTGCTCACTTTGAGTGTGAAATAGAAATACCCTCATTAAGGCAGAATTATTAAACAAAAGAGAGCCTAGGCATCTTTGTACTGAGGATAAAAGAGAAATATTTAAACCCAATGCAACACCTCTCCAGCCACTGTAACATGGGGTGAAGGAACAGCCCCATGCTGTCCAACCCTGTACATACAGAGCTCGGCACGGATCTGCACCATCTGCTGAGGGGTTGCAGGCTGTGTCAGGGACAGGGCAGTGGTTTGTGAGCTGGGCGAGGGGTGCCTTGAGAGCAGTCTGGAGGAGAAGGACCTGGGAATGTCAGTTGAAAAACTCAACCTGAGCTGGCAATGGTCGCTGGCAGCCCAGGAGGCAGTGGTGGGCTGGGCTCCATCCAAAGTGTGACCAGCAGGACAAAGGAGGTGATACTGCCATACTGCTCTGCTCTGTGTCCAGTTCTGGTGCCCCCAGCATAAGTGGGTGTAAAGGATTAGCCCTCCTGGGTTGGGGGAGTGGTCAGAACCTGACCCCAGATGTAGTGTTCAGCCCACTCCCATTTCCTGTCTGGACCCCCCTATATAAACAGGGGAACTTCCTGTTTTCTTCCCTTCTCTCCTTCTCCCACCTCCATAGCTAGCCTTTGCCATGTGGTGGGCATCTCCTCGGATCCCTGCTGTCCAGTCTGGTTGTATACATATCTTTTTGTACCTTGTTACCCCTTCCCTATACCTATTTGTAACTTCTCTATTCTGAATGCCGTTCATTTGTTGTTAAAAATCTCTCTTTTACCTTCCAAATCGTGGTCAGACTGTTCTGTGGGTGGCTTTACCCTTTCTGCCTTATTTTTCTCTCCCCTATCAAAGCGGGGTGGGGAGACATCCTATTATCATTGTATTGGTTTCCCCTGAAAAGCTAAACTCAAACCAGTACAGTAGGACATGGAACTGCTGGAGCAGGTCCAGAGAAGGCCACCAAGATGATCAGAGGGCTGGAGAACCTCTGCTATAGCAACAGGCCGAGAGAACTGGGGCTGTTCAGCTTGGGGAAAAGAAGGCTCTAAGAAGACCTTAGAGCTGCATTTCAATATTTGAACCTACAGGAAGGGTGGGAAGGGACTTCTTATAAGGGCTTCTAGTGATAGTATGAGGGGCAATGGTTTGAAGCTGGAGCAGGGGATATTTAGGCTGGATATCAGGAGGAAGTCCTGCCCAATGAGAGCGATGAAATCCTGAAACAGGCTGCCCAGGGATGTGGTCGAGGCTCCATCCCTGGACACATTGGACTAGAGACTTAAGATTCTTGTGACCTGAAATATCCTACAATCCTACAAAGCTGGCAAAGGTTGTGGGCCCTTCCCTGGAAGTATTCAAGATCAGACTGGATGTGGGCCTAGGTAGCCTGATGTAGTTGGAGGTGTCCCTGCTGAGTGCAGGGTGGTTGGCCAAGATGCCCTTTGAGGGTCCCTTCCAACCCAATGCCATCAGTGAATCTGTGAAATTACAGAAAAGCAGATAAATTTCATTTCATCCTGAATGTCAATGTGCATATTTCAGTCTATATGATAAACACAGAACAAAGTTCGTATGACACTTAATTTATGAAGCTCCCATTGGCATAGCTGCAGCCTAAATTTTCCTCATTTCCTTCACAGTTTTAAAAATCTCTTGATCAAATCCAAATCACCTTTTTAAGACTCCGAGGTAATCCTTCAGGAATACCTTCAGTAGTTCAGGGCTTGAGTTTGTGCAGCTTTACGATCAGTCTTTTGTATTTCCTGTACCTAATTATGCATTTTAATGAAGCTTGCATCTATAACTTTCATCTCCCAAAGAGATGATAATTTTCACTTAGAATAATTTTTGAATTCTTTCAGATGATTAGTATTCCTTAGAATATCTAATTCTTCTGCTCTGGCAGTCAGAAAGATCACACTAGCAATTTATGCCTCCTCTAGCTTCAAAATCGATGTGAATTTAACCAAACCAATTTCAGGAAACACTGTTAGGTCATCTGTGGAAATCTACTTGTGAATACCCTTTTATTCTGGCTAGGTTTTGGGTTGGGTTGACAGATATCAGTGCAAACAAGATCATAGAATCATAGAATGGTAAGGTTGGAAGGGACCTCAAAGAGCATCTAGTATCCACTCCTAAGGGATGCCACTAGTAACCAGCTGCTGGTTGGTCTTTATGGCACTAATCACAACCCTTTCAGCCTAGCAGTCCAAACAATTTTCTCTCCATCATCCACCTATCCAGCCAACATCCCACCAATATAGCCATAGAAGTCCATGACAAAGGCCTTGTTAAAGGCAATGTGTAAGTGATCCTCATGCTTTCTCCTTCACCACTGTGCCCATCATTTCCTCTTCACCACTGTGCCCATCATTTCCTCTACAAAGCCATCATGTTAGTCAGGCAGAATTTGCCTGTGGTAAATCCATGCTGGCTGCTCCTAGTTCTGTCCTTGTTCTCCATGTTTTTGGACGCGTGTTTACATATTTGAATTGTTTCCTTGTGTTGTCTGGAGTGCATAACTAATTAAAGATTACTTTCTTCCCCCCCTAATTAAGTGGGATATGGTGAATCATTCCACAGAGGCATTAGCACAAGCAACAAGAAACATTCCCTAGTAGGGAAAGCAAACCTCTAAAAGAGGAACTAAACAAATGCTTGTGACAGATGAACAGGCTGCCAAAAACTTGAGTAATTTCTTCACGTGGTTCATCCTTTCAGAAGATGTCAGGGAGTTCACTGCATTGATCTTACTTGTGTCAGATAAAGATGGAATAGTGTCAAGGTAAAAATATTCAAAGGAAGAGGTAAAAAAACCCTCCAGGACTGTGTGAGAGAAGACACCCAGTAATGAGGATATTGCTTAAAGCTTCCATGTGGCTTGGACTGAAACTGCCTCTGATTAAACCCACCACTCAAAAGAAGAGAGTAGTAGCAAATTTGGGGATGATCCTAGAAGAGTCACTCAAACTGATATTTTAGGTGAACTGGATGAAATGCAAGCTAAGAATAGTTGTAAAGCATCCAGATGACATCACATGACAGAACATGAATGATGCTTTAGTAAAGGACAAACAGAATTCATAGGCACCATTTGCTTGGATTTTACAAGCTGTTGGTATCTATTGGAGTATTGAAGTAAAGAATTATTAGCAATGAGTTAGTCTGAGTAGATTGAAACAATTAAAAGTTAAATTTTATGTTGCCTGTAATTTATTTTAAGTCATTAGACTGTAGGGCAAGTAGCCTGTAGCTGCCGTGAACTACAGTTAACATAATGAATTTATGGCTGAACCTTCCTCCCCCTCTCCTAATGAAGAGGAGTAACTGTTTCCATTGCATTATCTAAGGGTCCCTAAGCAAAACAAAAGGAGATAAGGAAAGCCAAAAAAAAAAACCACCTTGGAAAGATAAAGAAAGGAATGCAATAGCTGAGGGAGGAAAAGTGACTGCTGAGGTAAGCAGAGGCATTACTAGCTTTAAACAAAGAACTGGGAAAAAAAATATAGAAGGTGACCAGAACAGAGAACTTTTGAATGCTTTGAACTTGTGAATGCTTTGAACTTAGAGGAGCTAAATCTGCGTGATCTCTGCTGTAGACTATCTCCAGATTCTGAAGGCTCACAGGACATCTGGCCAACAGACTGCTGAGGTTTTATTAACACAGGCTACATGTCACCACTCAGCTCTGCCTAGTTCTGTGTGCTGCAGTAAAGCCTGTCTGGTAGAAGATGGACTTTTTTATCTCAGCTGTTGATTGCCCACCGCCTACATTTATCACTTTGGCAACGGATTTGGCATCTCTGGGTGGGCTTGAAGCCTCAGTGAGCTGAGAGAGATAACCTTCCAGGACTAGAGGGTTGATGGATCACAGTTTCCTACTCTGAATGTAAGGAAGATGCAAGGGCTAAGATAACTTTGTTTTGAAAGAGGAGCGGTTATCTCCTCACAGGTTGCTATGAAAGAGACTGGAAATAACTGGAAGTTAGCAATTCATGCTTCAAATGTAAATCCCTGCCATTTAGTCACCTATGGCCTGTCAAGAGGCTTACTCCTGGAGTACCAGGTGATGCATCTCTTGTCAGGAAATGCTGATAAGGGTCATGCATCAAACCCTGGGCTGACCAAGTCATCACCGCTGAAGATGAACAAAGGGGTCATAGTAGGAGGTCAGGATCTGTCTCCATCTCTGTCTTTTCTTTGTTTGGTAACAGATAAAGAAATGACAATAAAGACCATAAGGGCTTCCTAGCCAAGTCAGAACCACAGAAACAACTCCTTTTGGGAAGTCACTGTTAAAGTGAGAGAGTCCCAAAAGCAGAGGGTATGTTGGTTGGTTTACAGGTGAGCCAGGTTACTGTGGAGGGGTAGGGTAGCACCTCGCATGGGCTATGTGATGGTGAGTGTAGGTAGTAGCAAAATGGTTCCAGCAAAGTTGCTGTTGCTTTATGCACAGGGTGACAGGTGGCAGCATTAGAAGACGCGCTGTGAGGATGCCGTTTCAGATTGTGTAGTAAGGAATTGGCTCTTAATCTGGAGTAAAAGTGCATGCAGTCCACAGAGAGTGCACCTCCTTTATCTTCAGCATGCATGGCCAAAAAAGTCTTTAACACATGACCTGATCCATCATCTCAAGTAAGAAGGACAGGGAGCTTAGACAAAACACCATTGCAAGCACAAGGTCTAACTCTTCCTGATTTAGTGGAAGAAGAGGAATGTTTGAGATGGAAAATGGTATGGTGTTACAAATCTATAGGCATATAGAAACTGGACACTGCCTAAACACACACAAATCAGGTTGACAGCATGAGCTCATCCTCAGGGAAATTCAGGAATGAACAAAGCCTTAACAAGATGACAGAGTGGTGTGTGATGGCCTAACACAAGAGAAGATGTAGAGATGTGTGTTAGGAAGAGTATAACTTAGGTGTCCAGCAGACCACATGCCAAAGCAATAAATCCACTAGAAGATTTCTAGGCTTTGGGGCAGGTTGTGAAGCACACCTTTCTTATCAAAAACTTGGGAGAGTTTAGCCAATTGATAGAAGTATTTCCAATTTACATCAGGAGGGCCAGCACAGCTGCCTGGGTGTCAGTAGGACAGATGTTTCTCTAACAGAAACTGACTATGACTTGGCCTGTATGTCACAGGAAAAAACCATAAATGATTGTATCTGGCACGAGGGTTTGCAGAAAGGCTTTGCATTGCTGGACATCCCCAGGAAGGAGAGCTGAATGCTGAAGATGGCTCTGAGAAAAGTTGTAAAGCAGCAAGGGAAAGCCTGAAAAATTAATCTCCCAACAATCCTAATGCTGCAGTGAGGAACTGCTGCATCTCCTTGAATAGAAGAGACTTGAGGATGCTCCATTTGTGATTAGGAGTGAGGCTGCCAAATAAATTGCAACCATATGGTCCAACAGACAGATGGATTCAAGGCATGTTAAAGACAGTGTCAGCTACACAACACCAGGTAGTCAGACATACATTAGAAGTAAATGTTCAAAAGATGGATAAAGTATCATGCTTGTTGCACCTGGTAGAATGAAATATTAGAGAGTGGGTAACAGAGAGCCAAAGGAAGAAAAAAACATGCTGAGACTTAGAAGAATGAGACCTCTTGGAAGTATCTAGCAGGCTACCCTCAGAAGCTAAAAGAAGGGGAAGGGAATACAAGAAAAAACAAGAAACATTTCAAATTTAAATGCATAGAAAAGATATGAATGAGACTGAGGAGATTACTTTTGTTTAAAAAAAAAAAAGTAAGAAAATAAGAAAAAAAAGAAAATAGAGCCTGAGACTGAGGAAATTATAAACCCCACAGCACCTCTGGTCTTGTCTGAGTACAAGTACTTTCAAAGTTGATATTTCAGGTTTCCTTTGGTTGCTGTTGGATGTGTAACACCGAGTACAGGATTCACCTGACTGAACTTACACAGCTTTGAGAAACACAGACAGAAATGTCCTAGTTCCCAGTTGGAAAAACACTGACAAAGGAGTCGGCATCCAGAGCATATTTAAATCGAAGACAGATGAAGGCTGACACAGATTGGCCAAGGTATGAAACCTCCATGACAAGATACTGGAAATTAAAAAAATACAAAATCTAAAAGGAAGCTTAAAATTCTCCTGTGCTCAACACTTAGGCTGCACTTAGGGAGGGGGGGTTGGAGCAGATGATCTCTGAGGTCCCTTCCAATCTAGGCCATTCTATGACTCTGTGTGTCCTGTGAGAGTTTAAATCATCTCTCCCTTGTTCAAATCAACAAAGATAAAGATTGCCTTTGTTACCTTCCCAGTCTCAGCCCAGATTCCTGCCCAAAAGCTCAGGGATGCAAACAGCACTTTTGTGGACTTCCCAAACTCAGGCCAGATTCCTGGCCTAGAGCTCAGGGATGCAAATCCACAGCAATACAGTGTCTGTGTGAACTGCCTGGACTGCAGCCTGGCTTGAATGCCCAGGATGTTGACACCTCACACCAGCTATCCCACAGACAAAAGGCTTCTGTGTATTTGGGGTATGCACAGGTAAGTGGTGCAGGGATGGGCAGAGTCCCTCCCCGGTGCTGCTGCTGGAGCCCTGCAGATACATGAGAATACACAGGAAGGTGTCCTGGGGAGCTGCATCTGGACGCTGGTCTAAAAAACTGTATAAAAAGACATAAGCAATGCCTGCAAAAGTGAACACCTCCCCCAGAGCACCCACATGAGCACCTCCACCGGAACACCACCACCGGGGCACCTCCACCAGCGGAGCTTGAGGGACAACTACTGCACAACAGCTTCACAGAAGAACATCCCTGCGCTGGGCACATCTCCCTCTCTCTTCCCCCATCTGCAGCTGATGGTAATATAATCCCTGCTCTTTTCCTTCATTGCTCTTCTCTTTTTCTCTGTTGTACTGGAGGGCTCCNTTTGGGTTCTTTTTCTAAACATCTCAGCAAGCCTATGAGTGAAGTAGACATCCCCACTGTTTCCTTTTCACAGCCTATAGTATAATTTTCTCTATTAAAATATTCCAATTAGCTCAAACCAGCACAACACCTCCACCAGAGCACCTCCACTGGAACACCTCCACCAAAGCACCTCCACCGGAGCACCTCCACTAGAAGAATCCAAGGAACAACTTATGCAGAACAACTCCACAGAAGAACATCCCTGGACCAGGCACACCTCTCTCTCTCTCTCTCTCCCACCCCTATCTTCAGCTGATGGTAATATAATCCCTGCTCTTTTCCTTCCCTGCCCTTCTCTTTTTCTCAGTTGTTCCCTCTCCCTCTCTCCCCTCTTCCCTCTCTCCCTCTGTTTTGTTCAACTTTATCCTTTAATAAATAGTTGTGTGGTGCTATCTGCTCTCACTTGCACCTTAATTTCACAACAGGGAATCTAGAAGAACAAATCTTGCTCCTCTGGGCAGAGATATTGGTAATCTCTGTTCTCCAGAGCATGACACTTCCCCACTGAGATCAGAAAGACGGTGTTGGATTCAGCTATGGGTGAAAAGTGGCAAGCACAGGCTTGACAGAAACTCTTCACTTTCATCCAAGATCAAGTCCTCAGCTGAGTGACTGCTTGGAGCATCGTTTTAAGACTCCTCCACAGAAGTACAAGAGAACAGCAGTAGCTTATGCATGAAAAGAATGTGTGTTTTTCAGAACAATGTGTGAACATGATTTAATTAATGACATTTCCAATCAGACTGTGTTTACTGACTCCAACGTAGCTGTTATTGGATGCCATCTTATTTTTTGGTATAAACCACCTGTGTTTTCTTGCTGATTACTCTTTAAACGCTGTGCCCAGAATCAAAATATAACACTAGAAGCAACTGACATGGAACTGGCTCATGGAAAAGGCATTTTGGAATGTGAGAAATGTTTCAATACCTATTAAAAATGTCGTGCAAATAGCTAGAATGGTGTTAGCAATTGTGTATCCCAGTGGCAGCTGCTGGAGTGTGGTGGTCTTGGGGATATGGTTTAGGGGTGAAATTTGTAGAGGAAGGTTACTGTTTGGGCTGAATCCCAAGGGTCTTTTCCAACC
>VWYK01101184.1:3111-21889 GCA_013399775.1 Semnornis frantzii
AAAAAAAAAGAAAGATTCTTCTTTCCAGGACCTAGAAACTAAATATAGACTCATAGAATCACAGAATCAACCAGGTTGGAAGAGACCTCCAAGGTCAATCAGTCCAACCCATCACACAGACATAGCCTATCAACTACGTCATGGTGCTAAGTGCCTCATCCAGTCTTTTCTTGAACACCTCCAGGGACGGTGACTCCACCACCTCCCTGGGCAGCGCATTCCAATGGCAAATCGCTCTTTCTGTAAAGAACTTCCTCCTAATCTCCAGCCTATACCTCCCCCAGCATAACTTGAGACTGCGTCCCCATGTTCTGTTGCCGGTTGCCTGGGAGAAGAGACAGAGACCGATCCCCACCTGGCTACAACCTCCTTTCAGGTNTGGCCTGACCAGTGCTGAGTACAGGGGAATAACCTCCCTTGTCCTACTGGCTACACTGTTTCTCATCCAGGCCAGGATGCCATTGGCTTTCCTGGCCACACTGCTGGTTCATGTTCGGCTACTACCTACCAGTACCCCCAGGTCCCTTTCTGCCTGGTTGCTCTCCAGCCACTCTGTCCCCAGCCTGTAGAGTTGCTTGGGGTTGTTGTGGTCAGAGTGTAGAACCCTGCACTTAGCCTTGTTAAATCTCATCCCATTGGCCTTTGCCCACTCATTCAGTCTGTCCACATCCCTCTACAGAGCCCTCCTACCCTCCAACAGATTGACACCTGTGTGACTTTGTGTCATCTGCAACCTTACTGCTGATGGACTCAATCCCCCAGTCCAGATCATCAATAAAGATATTGAACAGGACTGGGCCCAGCACTCATCCCTGGGGGACATCACCAGTGACAGTTGCCAACTGGATGTGGCACCATTTACCACCACTCTCTGGGCCCTGCCCTCCAGCCAGTTCTTGACCCATATAAACTAGTGCCTTGTAGAAGAATGACCAAATTATGAGTCTTCCGCTAAGACAAGGAAACAAACAAAAGAAGTCACTATCAAATCACTGTCAATAAATTATTTTCTAGGATGAAATGGAATGACAAGAGAATTTCCAACACCAGCGATCATCAGTGCCTTGAAACCCGGGTTTGGAACACTAACATTGCTCAGCCACTTGTCCTTATTGCCCTTCCTGAAGCCTCTCATAGGGGATTTAATGCGAGCACCAGGCAAAAGCAAGTTTGTGTTTATCCTTTGCACACTGCAGATCTGACAGGGCTTCTGCATCCTGCCACATTTATTTGCTGTAACAGCTTTAAGTGATAAAGGTAAGACAAACTTCTTCCCTTTCTAATCCACAAATGAGTAATCTGCAATGTTTTCACCTACACTTAAATCCTTAAGTAAACATGAAAAGAAGACAAAGGATGTCCTACTGCAGACGTGGTACTACCAGAGACCTTAATCACACAGAATCCATCATCCCACATAGCACTGAATTTGGTATCCTTTCTTCAGTTTTCCACTATAAGAAGGTTAAGATGGATTCTTGCTGCTCTGTGCATTTTACTGCATCTTTAAAACTCTAATTGAGTCAGAACTGGCTACCTGCAGAATATTTCAGACCACAGATGATTTCAAATCATCTTTTCTGCCCCTTTGCAAAACTATGTTGAATACGTTGGCTCAAGTACAGGACAATTTTCTCTACCTTAGCACATTTCTGCCAGGAAAACTGCTGCTATGTAAAGCAGACATTTTCTTCTAAAAAAAATAGGCCAATCAAACATGAAATGTTGGAGGCTGTATAGGCATGTCACCTAACATTGGCTTTAGTTGTATGAGTTATGGCCTAGTCCTGTATAATATGCTGTGAAGAACTTAAAACTGTAGCAATTGAATGAGAACATACTGGATTAATCCCGACACATCTCCAGCAGTCAGAGTGGGAGCCAGCTGCCTCACTCAACACCATTCACTGTGTATATTGTTCTGGTCTCACTAGGGACTAACACAGCATTGTTTTAAACCACAACTTGCTGAAATAAAATAGTCTATTTCTGTCCCTTCTAAATTTCTGAAAATAAAAAACTCTCACACCCTATGCAAGTGAAAATATAAATCAAAAGTGCCTTTGGAACAGTTTGGAACTGGACAGAGGGCGTAACACAGCTGGACCACATTGGTGCACAGGATGCTCTCTGTCCTGCGCCCCACGTTTCCTTCAGCATGCAGACCGAATGCACAGCATAGATTTCTGCAAAACCCATCTTAGATTACATCATGTCACTAAAGTTCGTGTCTTCAAATTGCACACCTCTCACATCTAGTCACTGTGGATTTAAGACAGTTTTAACCCACACTAGAGTGGTTTGGAAAAGCAGTGTGTTTCTTCCACACATAAGCAATGAAGAATTCCAAGGGATTTGGGGTTTTTTTTGTTTTGTTTTCCTGTGAAGTTTCAAAGAGATTTGGAGTCATCATTTTTGTTGTAAATCGATAGTTTAAGTGTCCAAATATAAACAGCCACTTTGTTTGGATTTGTATTTTTTATAACAGGCAAAGAAACTGATTCTTTAACTTGCAGAAGTTTCAGGTTTTTAATGCCAAATATTAACTTTGGGCTTTCCTTTTTAACCAATAATAACTGCTCTCTGCATATCAAACAAAACCACAGTACTTTAAGGAAAAAGTATTTCTCAGTGGAAAATTTTAACCAGTTCCACTCTCTTAAAAAAAATAAAGTAACTGTTTACAAGAAAGGACAAATCTAATTCACATTTTTTTTGTCATGTTGGTCTGTAGTGCCCTTTTTTTTTCATTAATATGCTACAGAACACTAGCAATGCTCCAGAATCTAAACTACTGCACAGATATTTTAATCTGAAGCGAGATTAACAGTATGGAAGATACAATAATGGTATATTACTTGTAGTATCAATAGCTCTTCTATGTCTTAGGTGAGATTTGACTGCATTTTACTGGGAAGAAAAAAGTAGTATAAAGTAGTTCAGAATCTGAGACTTAAAGAACCAAAAAATGATGGAACACAGGTGCAAAGGCACAAAGTGACTTCTGCAGTGTCACAGTAGTGGCCCAGGGAAGAAAGACCACAGCTCACTCTGTTCATGGTCAATGCCCTGGCCTCCTTGTGCAGCTCAGCCCTACTGCTCCCAGCCCAGAGGCAGCTCTCTAGGCTGGCTTTATAGGGACTGCCCTGCTGGCCAGTAGGGCCAGGCTGGTAGCTCCTCAGCTCACTTTTCCTCCCACCTCTCCCAGTTTCTTCAAAGGTAGTGGGGACCACCGGATTTTCTTACTTCTCAATTTCTTTGGGGCCATGAGGATGTAAGATTTCACCCCACCACTGCTCCCACAGTATGTACAGGTGGTTTGAAAAATTCTGCTGATGAATGGGAATGCACCCTAAACCTTTGGCTGCAAAAACCAAGCTCCCTTCCAAGAGATTGTCTCCCATGGCTCTACAGTTATCCCTGTTGGCATCTTTGTTTCAGATTTTGGATGAGTCAAACAGAAACATGATTATTTTTTCATGTGGACTGATTTTGACATCTTACTGCAATGTGGTTTTCTGCAAAATAAAACAAGAGAAAAGACTGAATTTCACCAGCTAATTTTGGCATTCATAATGTCGATGGCAAGAATCAGAACACTCGTACAGAAAACCATCTTAAACTCCCAGCTAGGACATTTATGAAAAAATGAGTTGCTGCTGTGTAAATTAAACAGTATGAGGCATAAACACCTCCCACAAGCAACAAAAAACAAACAAACAAACAAAAAAACCAAACAAGCAAACAAACAAAGGCAAAAGCAGAAACACTTTCTGGAGCTACAACATCTCAAATTTGCTGATACAAATTACTTGCCTGTTAACAACAATAAGGAACATGGAGGTTTCCCTCCCACCCTAAGGGCATGAGTCAACTGCATTGCCAGGTTAACGCAGAGCTCATGAATTGAGTCCCAGCAACCAAAGGACAAATAGAGATGGTGACTGGGATTTTAAAGATTTATTTCCTTGTATGTGGGACTCACTGCTTCCAAATTATCTCTCGAACTGACAGTGTAGACTAAGGGATGTATTTATTTATTTAGAAACAGAAGTTGGTATTCCTCTACTGACAACAGACATCAGAATTTGACATAGTAACAAAAAATGCAAGAGAACTGCAAAACATTAGCTGCAAAGACCTGGCATAACTATGATAAACTTTAACAAGAGTTAGTAGAGACAGAAGATCTTAAATTTAACTTTTAGTCTTCAAAATAATCAACATTCAGTTAAAGTTATGCTCATTTATCTGATTTTTAAACCTACAAATAAACCTGCCAATCTGCAATGACTGACAGAAAATCACCCCTCGTAAACTGTAGCACCACAAAGGTCATTTCTCCTGTGTCTCTGATGGTATTTAATAAAGTCTTCCTTCTAACAGTGAAAACCTATAGCTGAAAACTAACATTTCTCATACTCATAATCTTCTAAATTATCAATAATGTTTCAAAAATCTTTACACTTTTCTGTGGACTAAAGGGTTTTTCACTTATACACCACTGATTCTTAAATACCTTTCTGACAACCAGAGCTTCACCTGTGAATTTTCCTTTGTAATGAAAGACAGTTTCTCATGGAGAGGGATTATTCAACCTCTCACTATTTGTTCTTTAAAAGAGTGACCATTTACAATTATTGCAAAGGCTTAACAAAATAAATTGAAAAAAAAAATCTTATCCAAAATCTTTGAACTCTTGCAGCTTAAGCAACCTTAAATACTGAGGTCATATTTAATATACTTAATACAATCAAACAAGGAGAAAATGTCATGCCCTTCTGGATACCAAGAGAATTTATCGCTCTAAAGGAAAAGACCTTTTCACTAGCTTGGAACGGTAACTTTCTTTGATTCTGTAATGGGAAGCTTAGTATTTTAAAATACAAGATTCTTCTAGTCACTGGGCTTTGAGTTACTATAATGCTGACAGGTTTTCCAGCAGACTGTTATCCCCTCTGATCTTTAACCCAATTCAGTTCTGCAAAACCCCAGAATGTGAGTGAACATCTCTGACATATTACACCCTTCAGCCCAGATTTCTGATGGCTGTGCGCAGCCATAACCTGAGCACATGCCAAAAACACACCCCACATCACTTTGGTGCTGACAGGTTTGAGATGAAGGAAGCAAGAAACACTGAGTCATGGGGAAACTAGGTTTGAATTTTCAGACTTAGATGTTCACCATGAGATCTCCTCACCTATTACTACGGTATTGTTGTGAAATGCTCATTCCCATTGCTTAAAAGATAAGTGGGAGCACATTTGGTAAAGTAAGCCAGGGCTCACTGCCACTGACTATAGCTGTTGAACAAAACCTTGCACTCAATGAAGAGGCAATGAAGAGGGAATAAGAAAGATCATTAGACAAGAGCAAATAAGCTTCAATTCCACTTTTTTTCCAGATATTCTCTCAGAGAATGTATCACCTATTACAAATGCAGCATTTTCATGTTTCTTCCTTTATAACTAAGAAGGCCTGCTTTCTAGGCTGCTAGGCTGCTATTCAGAAACACACACTAGTGAGCGTTTCTGCAAAAGCAGAGCGGCCAGTAGGATTCTGCAAAAAGCCCTGAAATTGATTCTTAAAAAAGTAAACTAATTGTGTTAGGAGATTTTGTGATTGTGTGAACTGACTCTGCTGACCTATAGATGTTGTCTATCCTTTCATGCACCAACGCTGGGCACACTGTGCTGGTTTGAGTTAATTGGAATATTTTTTAATAGAGAAAATTATACTGTAGGCTGTGAAGGAAAACAATGGTGATGTCTACTTCACTCAGAGGCTTGCTGCGATGTTTAGGTATAAGGAAACCATAACAAAGAAGATAAGAGTCTCTCGAGCTGGCAGTCTGGGTCACGAGGGACTTACTTGCTTACGGGCTGGCTTGCTGCTTGGGTCTTGGGCTAGCAGCTCTGGCTTCTCCTCTCTGCTGAATAACTTCACTAACCACTTTTCTTCTAATCCTCCCCAGCCGATCCTCCTTGCGCGTAAGCCAAACCTTGGGGTAAGGTGTGGGAGTGGGGAGAAGGTGGAAGGGTGGTTGGGAGCCCCTCCTGGGGTCTCTGATTTCTGGGAGGGGTGTTGTGTGTCTGTATTACCTTAAACTTGTATATTTCTGTAAATATTCCTGTATATACTGTATATATTTGCTTGTATATTGTGCTGAGCTGTAAATATAGCTTCATCTCTTAACTTCCAGTCCGGCTGAGATCTAGTCTGGGTCATTTCAAAGCGTGGGGGGGCGGGGAACTCCCAAACCGTCACAGCACACGCAATGGTCAAATTCTGCAGCAGCGACTCAGATACTCAGATTTCTACAAGGTCTTCTCCCACATTAAAAATGCAAATTATGAGTAAGGAGAATTTGGTATCTTATTCTACAACATTGTTAAGAGAGAGGGGCTAGAAAATCTGTACTGGGCATGCAACTGAATGCACGTGCACTTGTTTTATCCTCAGAGATAATAGCTGAGTATTTCTAGGAAAATATAAAATAAGGAAATACCATTGACAATATCAGATATTTCATCAATTCTATACAGCTCATATCTAACAAATCTCCCTATGAATTACAATGAGATTCTTTTCTCCTCTCCCTGGCATTTAAAATTACATACCCTGGTCTGGATATCAGACTATCCACAATTTACCTTCACATGTAAAAATCTTTTAAGCACACATCTTATTTAAATCTTATTTAAGTCAATAAGTTTGGCAATTCATTTAGACTTTTTTCAAAGCATTTTTGTTCAAATTATGTAATGTATTTACTCAGCTGAAAAGAGAAGTGGTAATCCTTTATAAAGCCAAAACAAAATACAAGCAGCACCAGCAAAGTAATGACAGCTCTCCACCTCCCTTGTAATACCCCCCAAGACTCAGGAATAATCTTTGTGGCCTTTGTTAGTCATGACATTTGTCCTTAGATATTGACAACTTAGAGAGATTAGGCTCAATTTTATAATTAATTACAATCATCTGCTATGGAAGGAAAATACTATCGGGAATCAATCCAAGTGAGTCATTTGAGAAGCTCTCAGAAAAATTAGGTAACTTTAAAAGATAGCACAAGAAAATCAATTCAAAGATTTTATTCAAATTTTGCTTTTCAAATTAATTAGTCTACCAAAATGGTCTTGCCTGGTACATGTTTATTATTTATTCCCATTCTTAAATGAAAGCAATTATCAAAATATTACTGGAATTCCTTTTATCACTACAAGATTAAAAGACAACTAAGGAAAAGACTCCATAATCTGTTCTGCAAAGGTTCCACAACCAAGCACAAAAAGTAGTGGGAAACGTCACACATCTTACAAACACACATAAATACAGAGAGAGAAATACTACAAAAGGACAGCACACTCGTCCTTTTAGGACTTCCCTGCTATGCAGGTGTTGTACAGACTAATCACCAAACTGTAGCAGTTACTACTGCAGACAGAAGTCCCTAGCACAGACTGGTTCCCACTGCAAAGTTGGTATCACAGCCATCACTAAGGGCCCCACTGCCTGCTGCTGGGCAAGCGCTGACTCCTCCCCACCTCCGCTGGCAGGACCCATAGTGTCATTCCTTAGCCCTCTGCAGCCAAGTGGCTGTACCATAAGCTAAGCCAATAAGCCTCATTTTGACCCAGTTAGACGGATCCATCTCTGACCTCTAGAAGCAGGGGACTGACAAATAGAAGGCATCATGCCCATGATTCAGACAGGTCATCAGCTGGTACAGACAATTGTGGAAAAGAACATATTTCCTTAAATAGCTTTATTCTATTTGATTTAACTCAGATTTAAAGATAGCCACCTCAGGAGCTATAAATAAGCCATTTTTTCCTCTTGTCAACTTTAGCAATGTTGATCTGTTCTTTACTTCTTGATGACACCCAGGAGCTCTCCAAGACAAGATTGAGAACCCTTTTCACTAAATGAAGCTAATTTGATTGCCACCTAACATAGTCAGTCCCACTTGATTCAGGAAGTTTCAGCTGCCTGGCAGCAGCATTCACACTACGGCCCAGTGACACAATGAATTGACATGAAGGAAAGGTTACTGCAAGAGGGAGTGCATCTCCCAGACCAGCATCTTCTTTTGGTATTGCCAAAGATGACTGAATAGAACAGACCGTTAGACTGACCCAGCCGGAATCGTCCATTCCTCCACACACAGTTACTGCAGCCACAACTAGAGCAGAACTACAGGAACAACTCTGAACCACTGGCCAAGTTGACTGCATTCATTCTACACATATGAACAAATACAAATTTGTAATGAATTACTAGGAACTTGAGCCAGCTCTGACCCATGGATAGCTGTCACATAATTGTCTGAGCACACAGTTCAGCCTCATTTTTCAGTTTAACACAGCATCATAAGGGCATCACCACTCAGGTATTTAGGCACAAGCCTAGACAACAAAACCAAGCAGGTCATTTGGTATATTCCTTCTAAACATAGCTTTCAACTCAAGTGTTTTGTCTCCAGTCTTTATATAATAATGCAAACAGAATTATCTCTTGGCAGTTTTCATGTGGCTGGCATTATGCAGTATATCCAGAAGAAAGCAGTGGGTTCATTGCCAAGATTCATTTTGGTTACTCCATGACTTACACTGATTTGGTATCTGTAAAATATTATCTTAATATCTAACCATGCAAATACTCCACATAACTGTTTGTGCTACAGGCTCTCAGATATTTTGAAATGCCTTTCAAAACCACTGTGTATTCAAAGTGTGTCTCTCTTCCTCTGAAAGGAGGGTTGCGTGAGCTGAAGACAAACCTCAAGATGGTGAAGGGACAGACAGAATGCCCATACAGGGAAGGAGCAGCCTCATGCTCACAGGCTTGGCAGCTCCTGTCAAAACCTCCTCTTTCTTTGCAGGGAGATAAACCCTAAGAACCAAGTCGCAAAAAAATAAATTGAGGAAACATTCGTTAAGAAAAAGAGTTTCCTCCAAATCTCTTAGAGAAAAACTGCTTCCACTACTTTAGACTGACATCCAAGAGTGTTCAAGGGGATATTCACAGGGAAGAGAGTACCTCTGTCAGGGATGGCTAATGCTGCACACAGGACCCAGGCTTTAAAGTACAGCCAGAGTCATGCATATCCTGCGGATTTAAGGGTGGGCACTGGTACATGTACCCTGAAAACATTTGACAAAAATTATGATCAAAAGCAAGAAAGATTCTGCAAATATTTGTTAAAATCCTTCTAAGATAGCATTTTTTTCTGGTCATTGTTACTACAAGCATTTAGTTGGCTGGCAAAATGTCTCAATTTTCTCTTCCAAAAGATATTATGAAAGTGATCTAACAAAAATAAGCAGGAAGTCAGAAGGACATCAGACTTTCACATCATCATATTAGATGCAATAATGCTGCAAGTTTATGCAATCAGCAAATAAATACATCGATAACAATGTCGAGACTTCCAAAGATGGTCAGAATGACCTTCTGTTTTGTGTATAACAGGAGTATAATACTTAGGAAAGAGTGGTAAATATTCAGTTCTTTTTTTCATGAGAAGCATTATTTCAATTACAACTTGCTGACAGTTGCTGCCAAAATGAATGCTTTCTCCTGCCTTTTTTTTTCAGAACATAAGTATGTCATTTTAGATGACACAAAAGACTTGAGTAGTACCAAGGCCTGTAGCAATAGTAAGTAGCACAATTATCAAGGGCAGTAGCTCATTTCAAATATTTAGGAGACATTGTCACATTGAGACAAGTATATTACACTTATAAGCAAACTCTAAGACTTATCTCTCCTAAGGAAATCACTTCTAATGTAATTGCTGTGAAGACTTAACACGTATAGCAGGCAGTAAAATAGCTGGTTTTGCTCTTTACCTCAGGACCTCAAGGAAATGTTATTAGGAGTTTCATCATCAAAGAGGACTGTGACTCTGCACAGAGTGCAAAACCCAAGCTTCTCTAAGGGGCCTCTATTGTCACATCTATTGGGATAGGCATCACTGGCATTAACAGACTTTTGGTTTCTTAACATGTGTGGCACACAGACTCCAAACAGCCATACTTGATGAAAGGAAGGATGCTTTTGAGGATTTACTACAGTGGATCACGTGGATCAACTTTGGACTATGAAAACAATAATGTCACTTACTGGTCAAGCATTTCTGCAGTTGAAACTAGATGCAGATACTAAATCTGCAAGATCAAGACCAAACTGTAGACCAGATCTTTAACCTTCGAACTTGGTCAACATGGAGATCTTTCTAGTAAGATTTTAAGCACAATTTGTCTACTAGTACATCCAGTTGCATTTCAATTTAAGAGTCAAGAGCCAATTGATGAATAAAGGAAACGATCTCAAGAACTGTCTTCGACTTCCTGATCACTGCAGAACTCATTCTGACTTTGCTCAGCATGCTGGAATGGTACCATTACAGCAGCTCAGTGTTAGGGAGCGGGAACAGTATGAAAACAGAGCCAAAAATAAGGAATGAAATTGCTTATAGCAGATCTAAGACCATGACCTTCACTTAAGGCTGTCAGGCCTGTTTCATTCCAAACTTCATTTCTGATCCACACTTTGTCAAATCAAAAGCAACAGAAAAATCAACTTTAAACTGCTATATCTAGGCAAGAAGTCTTGCCATTATCTTCTTCTAGAAATTGTTTCCTCACTGATGGCACAACAAAATTTATGAAATCTATTCACACACTTGTCTGGCCCATTTCTGATGAAGTTCTTCAACAACAGCACACAGAAAATAGCTTCTCTTTGAATCTGAATTTTCTCAGACAATTTTAAATCTCAGAGATATCATCCTAGAAAACATGACAGAAATCAGACAGGATGGTTTTGAGCTGGAGAACACAAAAAAACTTAGCATTTGGACTTATAAAAACTTCGCAATCCAAAGAAAGTCTCCTTTCACAACATTAAATCTAACTCACCCAAAGACTGACAAACTGAAGCAGAGACATCAGGCATAGTCAACAGTGAGTTATGCGATCATGTCAAACTGTGACTGCATCCATTTCACAAGACCTAATCACCTCTTGGTGATAACTGACTGGATATGAGTTACTGGCTCTGACAACACCCTGAATTAGTGTTAGCAATGCTGTCAAGAATTAATCATGCTTTAGCAACCATGCAGTAAAGCAGCACATTATGCATCATATCACATAAAAAGCAGCACAGTGAACATGTGTGGAGCTTTAAAGCCTGCTGAGTGTATGCAGAAAGCGGACAGGAAACAGGGATTCTCAGCACAGAACTTGAATGTGCATGAAAAACACATTCCAAAAGGACGCAGGATTGGATATTAAAACATTTTAATTGAGGCAGTAATGTTCCCTAGAGGTGAAGGTTAATGGTACCTTGGACTACATTAGGACAAGTGGTGATATTTCTTTCTATTCAGCACTGGCAAGGTCATGCCTGGAATACTGGGTCCAGTTCTGGGGCTTAGCTAACCACTGGGCATTAGCTAACCCTGTCTGAGAAAAGAGGTTGGAGTAGAAGATATTCCAAGGTCCACCAATTTCTGTTTCTGAGATTCTAATTTATTTTCTTTGTGATGTCTAGTAAGAGTAGACAACATCATTCTACTCTCCAAAAGACACTTAAGAGTAGAGAATTTAAAATGTGGATGTTCCTGCTGGAGATGTCAATGCCTAATCACAGCACAGGATTTTAACCAAAGAAGCACCCAAAGCAGGAGAACACAACAGGTGCAGAAGCGTATACAACCCTCCACACTTTCTCCAGTGGTCAAGTGCGTCACTAAAAACTCATCCAACATCTGTTGCAGTCAACAGTTATGAGATTAAGATTCAGCACCTCTGTTTGCTACCTCTGAGAGGCACAAGAGGTTTCCTTTCCTTATGGACACTGAAGAAGAGTGTCCATCGAAGTGTCAACATATCAGATAAAAATTTGAGACAAGAGAAGCACCAAAACTGATGGAAATTCAATGAGGGGAACTGGTATCATTCAAAACACATTCTAAGTCTTTCATAAGAAAATTAATTTGAATTTTAGGAGGGGAAAATAACTCAGGTAATGTTCTGTTAATGAAAAGCACTTTAAAAATGAAAGAAAACACACTATCAAAAAGCACAGGAAAAGGTCCTTTTCTGCTTAGTTGTAAACCGAGAGTATAGCATAGCGTTCACAGGGCGGTTACACGCTCAGGAAGACACTGGGCAATTGCTCTGCTCACTTCTAGCTGCAGTCTTGAGTGGCACTGCAGCTGTCCCATCTTACAGCCCTCACTTCAGGGCTTTCTCCATTTTGTAGGCAAGGAGACTAAGGCAGACAGATCAGCAGATCTGAGAAAAACACCTAAGACATGCTTGGAACAGACCATCTCCTGACAACCAATTTAGTTCTTTGACAAATCACATTTTAAGTTCAAAAGCTTCGTTACAGTGCCTGCTTGATTAGATAGTTGCCAACCTAAAACTTGCAGATTTGCAGAACCGGACTACAAATCTCACAAGAACATGGTCTCACAAATATCCCCGTGACTCCAAGTCTGCCCCTGCAGACCAAACTGTGCAGACAGTCTGGGCATGATGTACCCAGTTAATGGCCAAGACCACCCAGCAGTCCAGCATAGCAACAGGAGTTGGCAGTCCCCAATGCAACCCAATTTATTGTTTAAGGCTGTAATTAAACTGCCCTGAATACGAAAAGTTGTTTCATTCAATAATTGTTTTACTTGCCTAAAATAGGAGCTGGAAGCACTTGATTTGCACTATATGGTCTGTGCTCATCTGCTTTTCAAAACATACACCTGAGTCTTTCATTAATAACATGCATTTCTTCACTTCAGTGCGCTGGAGAAGAGCTTGATTTCTTTCATTCTCCAGCCACAAGAAACCACTACTGGTTCAAATCAAAGCTAAATTAATCCACTGGTCCTTTCAATGCATGTGCCAAGAGACACTGCCCTCGAAAAGCAAGACCACAACAAAGTAAAACAAAGGAAAAGGAAAAATTAATTCACTGTTTAGGTTGCTTATCTTGAATCCTGTGACGGTTTGAGAGTTCCCCGCCCCCCCACACTTTGAAATGATCCAGACTAGATCTCAGCCGGACTGGAAGTTAAGAGATGAGGCTATATTTACAGCTCAGCACAATATACAAGCAAATATATACAGTATATACAGGAATATTTACAGAAATATACAAGTTTAAGGTAATACAGACACACAACACCCCTCCCAGAAATCAGAGACCCCAGGAGGGGCTCCCAACCACCCTTCCACCTTCTCCCCACTCCCACACCTTACCCCAAGGTTTGGCTTACACACAAGGAGGATCGGCTGGGGAGGATTAGAAGAAAAGTGGTTAGTGAAGTTATTCAACAGAGAGGAGAAGCCAGAGCTGCTAGCCCAAGACCCAAGCAGCAAGCCAGCCCGTAAGCAAGTAAGTCCCTCGTGACCCAGACTGCCAGCTCGAGAGACTCTTATCTTCTTTGTTATGGTTTCCTTATACCTAAACATCGCAGCAAGCCTCTGAGTGAAGTAGACATCACCACTGTTTTCCTTCACAGCCTATAGTATAATTTTCTCTATTAAAATATTCCAATTAGCTCAAACCAGCACAAATCCCAATATCTATTCCCTGCTCTGCAGCTCAAGTTGGTGAACTGGAACTCTCAGTCAGATGGCACCAGACTCATGTCTGCAGTAAGCACAAACCTGTGAGGTTGCATGATCTGAATGCAGGACTCACTGGGCTACCCTACCCTGATGCTCTTTGTAGTGCAGCACCTGCATCTCACATACCGCACTGCTGCCACATCCTGCACCACCTGTATCTGCAGTGTTCGACCCTGCTACTGAATATGCATCACAGGTATCATGCTGCGTAAGGACCTGCCCTTACTACCAGCACCCTTTACTCAGAGACGTTCTTTGAGTAGCAGTTTCATTACACCACCTCTCCCTCTGCCACAAAGTTCTAATTGTGTTTGCGTCCCAGTGGTCCACAACTCCCATGTACAACTGTCCACAGAAGCACTCAGTTCTCACTGACAGACACAACTAACAGCAGTTCTGGTGTCATAAGTAACTTGTCTGTGAACTGACAGTTTTGTGAAGCCCTAACTTGCTGCCTCTTTAGCTACAGCATCTTCAGCTAAATGGTCATTTCCAGAGCTTAAGGAAACAGGAGAGAGCGCAGTTATTTTGTTCTCTTATTTTGGTACCCACAGAACGTATTTCTTCCTTTGACCTTCTTATTTAAGCAGAATCACTGCAACATTGACCTAAAAACCATTCAGCAAGGTTTTGATGTTGCAAATTCTGCTGTATTTTTTCCCACATTTACCCAATAAATCAGTCGATTTTCAGCACCTACTGGGATAGAATCTAAGGTTCACTTAGAACTTGTTTAAGAGCAAGTTCTTGCAGCAAGACCTTGTCAGACCAGTAAGAGTCATCACCTGGTTGCAGTAAACAAGCCAAAGCTAGGGAATATAAATGGATGAAAAATCATTTCATTGCCACACAGAATCTACCATAGTTAAAATTTCTTCTTCAGTTTCAGACTCTCACAAGGCAACATGACTAGATACAGGGAAGCAGCTTACTTGTAAAATCATGTCATCTCAGCAACAAAAAATAGCAAGTAAAATATTAATTACAAAACTTCCCATTTCTTAAACTATTACATTTATTTCCTTATTGCCTTCTGCACAGTTTCTTTCTGCCCCAAAATACGCAAGGAATTTCAAACTTAACACCAACAGCTTCATTGATGTCACCTCATCAATTGACTTGGGGTCAGTTCGACCTGGTTTCAAGCTAATATTTAACTGAATATTAAAAAAGACTGAGAGCACCTGGAGTGTCCCACAAACATTATAATTTTCATTATTCAATATGTATTCAGGATAATTGTAATCTAGACTACAGTAACAAACTGACTTAAAGTCCTTCAGCCACAGACTATCAAATCAACATTGGCAATCAACAGCAGTAAACAAAGCAGTCTGCAATTGTCATGTTATTTGTTTACCTAAGCAACAAGAGCTAAGTCCAACTTTCTTCTGGCAGATAAGAACTGACATGACAGAACTCATCAATGCAATGAGACAGAGAAAGAACTGAATGATTGTGGAGAGAAATTTTTCCCAAATCCTCAATGCTTAAGTGAGTCCTGAAGCTTAAATCCTGGATGTCTTGGGTTGAGATTCCTTAATTTCAGAAATGTAATTTGGGATAGGAAGGCAGTGCTATGTAGCATACATTTTTTGCTGGCTTTACCTAAAGTTGTCTATATATGGACATGCTACTTTGAACTATAGTACAGCACAGAATGTTTTATGAGAAATGCAATGAGGCTTATGTGCTTGCTGAAGTGGGTAAAGCATGAGAAGAGGACAGCAGTCTTCTAGATAAAAACAGAAATGAAGGGTTTCTCTCATGTATACTGGGGACTTTCTGATGCTTTCATCAGATGAAAAGACCTCTCTATACAACTTTACTATGACAAAACGTTCTAGAGTCATAGCATGCAACCTGGACCAAAATATCTTCTTTTCATAATATTTAAAAGAAACAAAATTCGAACCTCAGAAACCTAATAAAACACATGAGAAGTTATGAAGTAAAACTGGTTTGTTTCTAAAACAGGTCTTAATGTAGTATGGTTGTAATAATGAAAAAGGGCAAATGAAAAGCATGCTGATTCCTGTTATTCTTTGAGTTAGATCATGCCCTTGGGTAGTATACAAAACCCCAGAAATGCAAAATATGAAAGTAATAAACATACAATTGCTCAGATCTTGATAATCATCTCTGTGAAACAAAATCTGAGGACTTTTGGTTGGCTTTGATGATTCTGAACACGGAATTAAGCTGAATGTATTTTAAATTAAACCTAAAATAAAAACAGCTGCTGGAAAACATGCATGACCAAATTCTTCATCTGAACATGTGCTGCTTTTGGCTGTTTTCTTTTAGATTTGAAAACTTCGCTGGCATTCAGTATATTCAACTCCAGTATGAAACGAAGTGCAGTAGCTATTGCTGGCATTCAGCTAAGCCAATCTAATTTTATAGATGTTTGTCTAACAACTCAGAACCACTGCTATTTCTACCAGTGAAGGATTACACCACTAAATAAAATTATTCTCTATGGTAGCTGCAATTCCATGTGCAATGGGACCTAAGAGATACATAACCATCATTTAGGTTTACAAAATAAACCTACATGGCAACCCTCATGGCGTAATCACATGGGGAAAAGGCAGACTGCTAATTAATTTACTAAAGAGTTAGTTTTAAGAATGAAGCAAGACGGATTTCTAACTGGAATTATCCTATGTGAAAAATACTTATTCCATTAAAAAATATTTATAATGCTCAAGAAACACAGGAACAACACCAGAGAAAGGCAGAGGAGAATAACTAACTTGTTTGGCTGACACACGTGAAAAAGTCTCTCCCGTCATGGCAAGCCAGAGGGCAAACTGAACAAAACATAGAGAATACAATTCCACTTGTGAGTGCACTACCAAACAAAAGATATCCATGTCACAGAGGAAGTGCCCTTATCAGTTGAACTTTGAACTACCATTTATTTAGGAATCTGATCTCCTAGTCTCAATTCTACAAGATTCCAGAGGGCTACAAACCACAGGGCATTCTGCAACACTCTGAATTGAGAAAGCTTTCATACTTGTGATGGTTTTGCAGATACAGAAACTGCAAAGCATGTATATGCATATTTCCTTTTGTACTTAGTAGGATGACAGCAAAAGCCTAAGCAATTCATTTTGTGGAGTGTCTAAAAACAGCTGTTTGTGCCATATTCAGTTAGCTTTAAAACCTGAAGGTCTTAAAAAGATATCCTAGGCCCTTAAAAAAAAGTCTTAAAAATTTCATTACTGTGAAATTGTTTCTTACTTTGTTTTCATATCCTTGTGGTATACGTATGTATCAGAAAACTTTTTAGAGCAAAAAGACAGATGTTTTCANGTTTTGTTTTGTTTTAAGCTACCTATAAATCTGAAATGTAATGAAATGTAGACACAGAGAGAGATATCCGTGGAATAGTTTTATGCATTGTGGAAAAACACCAAACCAAACCCCAGCCCAGTCCACATGCTAGACTACTGATACCACCTCCCAGCAGAGAGATAAACTTTCATTGTTTTACTGCAAGGTCTAATTCTCAAGGGTTCCATGCAACCAAGTTATGCATCAAGCTGTTCATGACAGGCAGGGCACATAATAGAGAACGAGAGAAGAAACGGTGCTTTATTTGCTCATAATCCTCAACAGTGAACACTCCAGCTCCAACAGCTGTCTGCCTCCTCAAAATCCCAGTGCATTCACCTAACTTGGCAACAAGAAGATGAGCTGGGATTGGCACAGCTACGGAGTTGTGTATTTGCTCTTTCCTGACACATGAAGTAGCCATTTCACTCTTCATACTCTCCAGACACCCTGACTAGCCTCAAACTGCCTGCTACAAGGCCTCCCTCTGCAAGCATCAGGCTGCTTAGGAAACAACTGCGCAAGCTGAAAAGAGTCTTAAGAAAAAGCAGTGGAAAAGGTTAGAAATCTGAAGCATTTAATGAATACAGGTTGCAGAAATGGGAACCAGTCAGCATGAAGAAAACACACTCAGAACTTCAAAATATGTAAAAGCAGTCTATATCCTTAGATGAGAGGTCTCTACAAGCAATAACAAGTTTGATTGGAGATTTAAGTTAGAAAATTGGAGTAACTTTCTTATGGTAAAAACAGGAAAACTTGAAAGGACTGTCTGGGGACATTATAGAATCTCCCTCATTAGAGGTCTTTAAGAGTAATTTAAAGAACACCCGTTAGGAATGGGTTAAAGATAATTATTCTTTCCCCAGGCAGGGGCTGGGTTATATGACATGCAGAAGTCCATCTGCCAACTCTATTTCTGTATTTATCTGCTGCAGAGATGAAGCGTTTTGTATTAAATATCAGAACAATGAGCAGTACTGAATACCTGTGTGAAATCATACCACAGGTACCTCAGTCCACCAGCCCCAAGAAGGATGCCATTCCATTGAGACTCAGTTTCCCTAGGAGCAGGTCTCTAACTCCTTCCTGAATGCTCTCAGACCAAGGTTTCTATTGCCAGATGGCAAGCACTAAGGACCAGTGGTCTCAAACCTCCTGCAGGCGCCTGCTTTCAGTGCTTTTATTTGTAATAGGGCTAGTGCAGTTTTTTTCCCCCATGTACTTCAGTTTTGAAGACATTGTTGGCTACACTGTCACTCACCTGTTGCCCTTCACAGGAATGCAATTCCAGAACTGAATTTTAGTGAGTTGAAATTAATCTGGAAGGTCAAAAGGTCAATTTTAAAGAATCAGATTGAGCTTGCAGTACTATCTGTAAGGACTTTTATTTTTAACTTGGAAATAGTGCTGGAACGCTACCAGAAAACACGTCAGCCCAAAATTCAGAAGAGCAATCACCAGTTTTCACAAATAGCCTTTTTATTCACACCCATGTGGTTGTTTATATTTTCACTTGCATGAATGTAAGATGTTCTCTCCAACCCTTGCCTCCCACAGCATCAGTCCCTGCCATAAACACATTCTGAACAAGAGCAGTAGGCTTCAGGATACGACACTATTAATTATTCTGTATGAAAAAAAGTGAAACTAGCATGATTTGAGAAATGTACTCCAAATGTCACCTTTTAAGCAACCCAAGGAAAAAGAAAAATAAAACTACTGTTTAAAATGAACCTGTCAAATAGAGGCCAAATAAATTAGGGGATAGGAAGGGAAAGGAA
>VWYK01101220.1:0-12900 GCA_013399775.1 Semnornis frantzii
TTTTTTTCTATCAGCAGTTTATTTCAGGACTACGATACCACTTTTTTTTTGGTGGTGTTGGTGCTGTTTTTCATTCTTTCATCTGCCGGTTTATCTCAGACTGCGCTGATATCTCAGAGAAATCACCTGCACTGAAGAGTAGCTGTCCTAGGCCTTTGGTTACTCTTCACCAGTAGATGCATGATCTCATAACCTGGCATTATCAGAAAGCCAGCTTTCACTAGGCTGTCCTGATATTTCACCATTAAAAAACTCTAGACAGGTTATTACCCATAGTCAGGGCTCTCTGCTCCCTGTTCTATTTTGTTGATGTTCATTCTGTATTTCTATACATTCCCCCTGAGCATTGAACTGGAAAATAAAACTGAAGCTATTATTCCTTTCTATAAAAATAAAAATCTCGCATGCTGAGCACTCATCCAGCCTTCATAACTCTCTTTTGGCTTTTCCACATTGTGTGATTGGGTGCAAGAAAACAGCTCAATTATCTATTGGACATGGGCACTAATGAGGCCCAGTGCACTCTGAGCTAATTGGAAGGAGAAGCCCAATGTTTTAATGATTGCAGTCTTAATACAGATAGTAAGCAGGATGTCAGCAGAGTTAGTCAGTGCCACTCTTTCTATGATTCCCATTTTGCCCATTCTGGAATGTAAATTCTTCCTTCTTGTTACTTGGGGCCGACTGCCCTGCTAATGAGTGTGATTTCTCTAGGTTAGGTGTTTACGGCAATGTCATGCCACCAGCTGCAAGATGTGGTCACTGCAATGACCCTCCTTCTGAGCAAAATTGTTCATTCTGAGGGCTCTGTAAACAGAAAGACTAGTAGGCAACCCACTCAGTTGTGATACTCCAAATTGTCCTGGTCACATTGAGTTCCTAGAGTAATTGTTGCCATGTCCTGTTTCATTTTTCTTATAACTCTCAGAGCAATGCAATTAGTGGTGATATGAACATTAATTGACCTAACCATTGAATCAGAAAGGCATCCCCTGGAGAAGGACTATGAGAGTGACAACCCTGGAGGAAAAACTGACATTTCTAGTTTGTGTTTCCACAAGCAGGTAAGCAAATGGATGAAAATTGGACTGTGTTACCAAGTGTAGACATCCCATTAACAAGCCCCGGGGAAATATTTTCTAGGACCATCAGCAAGTGTGTTTTATGTGGCAAGCAAGTTGTCATTCTGGTGAATTGATGGTTTTCATGCATAGTCAGGAAGATCCTTCATTTACGCACTGCCAGACTCTATCTCATTCCCAGATGTGCTTTATTAACTTCAGAAACACAACTGGCAACTATTCTGCTCCACAGAAAGATTTCTGTTCCTTCACTGAGGTATAGTGCCTGTTGTTTATATGAAAACAGAGTGTTAATATCCTATGCAGTTTCCAAAGTTTTGCAATTAAGACATTTTATAGCTTAACTTGGGAAGAAGAAAGGAGAAAGCTTGGAAAAAAACAACCAAACCAACCTATCATTCTCTTCACACTGCTCATATTCCATGTACACTATGAAACATGAGCTACTGAAAAGTAATTCTGTATAAATGCAAACAGATGAACAAAACTAAGTTAAAGGCATGACAGTGCCACACCATCTCTCATCTGGGAAAGGAGACAGATCTAGGGAAATTCCTCATGCTCAGGAATGGACACGACACCAAGCAGGGGGGCAAAGACCATAACTATGCTCCCTCACTCCACCTTCCTCTCCTGTAGTAGAGGACATGTCCAAGCTCTGAAACCCAAAGCTTCTGTCTCCATGGGAAACAAGGCAAAGAAAAACCCTGGGAAGAAAGGCTGGGGCTGGCAGGCAACAGACAGAGCCAGGTATTATTTTCCGCACATACACAGCCAAAAGAGTTCCTGCTCCAGACAGGGGTGGCCACAGCAGCAGCTGCTATGGTTTAAGTACAGTGACCATGGTAAAACCAATGGTTGGCTGCCAAGTTATATTTGCAATTATCGGTCAGCTTGAAGTAATGCTCTGGGCCAAAGGTAGGAGAGAGGACTCCCCATCCTGCAATTCATATGTATGTCAGCTCCCACTTATTCCTGGTCATTTAGACCTAAACCAGACTCTTTAAAAGGAAAGGTTCACTGCATGTCTTTGTAGAGGCAATGCAGGAAAAAGGAGAAGCTATGCCCTTTTTCAATGGTGTTTTGGAGCTCAGACCATATGACAGACATCTGTTCAGCTTCAGCCAACTGGACAGGGAAAGGAAAACCTCTATTTTCACATCAATCCTATTAAAATCCCACAGAATTACATCACCAGGACTTGAGTGCAGCATGCTTATTTCAACACAGGATTGTTGTTCCACCTATGAGGAAGATGAGATCAAGTTCAAAAGCAACCTCCTTACCACTCACGGTTTCTTTAAAGAACTGATGCCTTAGACCCAAAGGATAGACTCATTTAGCTGTTTTCCTGGCAACAAAATGCAATTATTAAATTAAATTATTGCAGTGGTGGGAATTCAGTCGTGGAGTTTACGGAATCAGAAGTGCAGTAATGCAGAGAAAGCAAAATCCAATCTTGTAAAGGCAGTTTCTCGTGCCCTGTATTTCGTTTAGCTGTTATCACCACTAGGTTTCAATTCTCTCTAACTTTTTCTGCATGTCACTCTCTTGTATTAGCACCCTGGAGTACTTTCAATACCTGATTTATAAAGACAATGATATTATAACAGTAATTTATGGTAAAATACCTAGTTATTGGTTTGAAGATGGTCATGTGTGGAACAGCAAATACTGCTGACAGGCTTTCCTCATTTATGCCTTTTTCTCCCTCATGTGGCACCTGTGAATGAACCCATGAATTTGTCCCTTACATCTCCTCCGCCTGATGTACTCAGCTGCATGTGAGTTTTTACACTGCTCAGGGGACAGAGAATCTAAATTGCAATGTATCAAAAGCACTTGGCTTTAGCAATATAACATAGCAGCAAATAAACTCAGTTCCACTATTAAATTCTATTTGGACCACAAGACTGTACCAAATTCCAGTGTTGACTTATTTTTATAGTCACAATATTCTCTCAATAATCATCTCCTAATAATTAAGGACTTCTTTAAACATATATATATATNTGATGGTGTGTATATATTCACACACACATGACACCTCTATGTTTAACTTACCTCTTGCAGCTGTCTAAGACTGAGATCTTCCAGATCTCTGCTAAGGGGACCCTACCTCACTATCCCTGTGTTTTTGGTAGTATAGCTAGGAGAGGAACATGGCAGTCCACTGGACAAGCCCTCTTCAAATAAAGAAAGCTCTCTTCAAGGTCATCAGGCTTGCTAACCAAAACCTGTCAGTAAAGACATGAAACAATAAAAAGCAACTTAAGAGAAGTCGAAAATGTTACCAGTATGTTACTTTCTCCTCAGCTGATTTTCTTTTCTCTGGCAGTTCTCAAAATGTAGGTGTAGGAAAGTCACAGTGACCGAGACAAAGGTCAGTTCCCTGATAATCCCAGTGTAATCCATGTTGGAGCAGCCCTAGGAGCAAAGCTGTGCACCACAGCTGCTCATCACTCTCCAGAAGCTGCACATTAGTCAGGAATGGACAGTTCTTATTATAACCCTACCTGCCCTTGGTGGCAAGGAAGAAAATGGTCTGAAAACTGGAAAGCAACATGAAACCTGGGTTCGTGTTATTATCCAATGTGCCTCTTTAGAAATTAGGAGGAAAACAGAACCTCTTGATTCCTAAAGGCAAGTCTTTAATAGTAAACTGCAAATCCTTAAGAATCTCTGGATCAAGTCTCATAAACACTTCTCTTCCCTTGTAAACTCACCTGCCAGGCCAGGCAACAGTCACATTCCAGCTCAGCAGAAGCCTTGCAAAAATTATTAGCTCACTACACCCACATGACATCAAAACCATTTGCAGATTCCGCTGGCAAAATTATTTTAGTGGTCACAACAAATGAGCGCTCCCAACCCACCTCTGAAAAAAAGCCTCAGTCCGCATAGCTGTTGCTTCCCAGGTGGCAACATCAGTATTTCCAAGTCTCCAGTCTCTGCAAAGTGCAGTAAATTATCACGCTGCAAATTTCTGTGGAAGTTCAGGCCTTTTAGGTCTCATCTGTGGTTTTGTTCAGACCATTTCATACAATTTCTGTTCCCAAGGCAGCCTTGTCCGGTGGCAGTGGCTTCTGCGACAGGACCTGTTTGTCTTTCTGCCAGCTCTCAGCTCGACTCCCATCACCGAGCTCCTTCCTCAGGTCAACACCCATTTGACTTCTGCTTCCCTTTCTCTTCTCCCCTCCTAGACTGCTCTTTCAGAACTACACCCAGTTGTGATCTTCCAACATGTGTTCAGGAACGAAGCCAGAAACCACTCTTTTTTAGCCCCATTTCAGAGTGACCCAATGGTAGTTTTCCCCTTGCCACCCACAGCATACAGCAGAGCAGACATGACCTGCCACAGTGAAGAACTGTGCTCTCCTGCCCGTTATGTCTCCACAGGTCCTACGCAAGCACATTACATGAGGCTTTATCTCTCACTCTTTACAGGTTGTTTGAAGCATTTGAGCATGCTTCCACTGTCACACTGCTAATGGGGGAATTTTTATGATCTAATATCTGTTCTGCCTTGTAATTAGGTACTTTGGAGAATTGGACATTCCTATCACCACCGTCCAGAGGGATTAATAGGAGTTTATCAGTGGGAGCTTCAAACAAAACCATCCATGGTGGGCAGCAGAGGTCTGGGGCAATCTGCTATGGCCCACACTCCAGCTCAGGGTTTGGTGGAACTTCAGCAAGACCCTGATTGTTTCCAGTCTCTGCTCACTGCACTGGAGGAGATGAATGATAGTTCCTTCCCACTGCCATGTGCATAGTGCACAGTACTTTTCATGATGCTCATGAGAAGGTACAGAGGAAGGCACAGCCCAGGATAGGCAGCAAGTGCTTTTGTCCCCCTCAGCAGTGCAAGGAAGTGGAGGCAATCGGACTTAGGCATTTCTCCTACCAACTAGTCACCCTCTGACTGTGGGGGGCCATGCAGAACAGATCCTCTTCTCTCATCAGCTTCACCACTGCCCTGTCCTTTCCATGTATGAAGTGCATCTACTGCCTGAAACTCCCCTTTTTCTTAGATATTCACACTACCAGTTTTAGGCATCTACTTTAGCAGGCTAATTTAAGAGCCTAGGTCTGTCTCATTGGGTACAAGTTGTAATTAAATGACATTTTCTATGCTATATTAAACTCTTTCAGTAAAAAAAAAATCTCATTGAAAAATCAGGAAACAAGTCCCCAGGGCTATCATTATCCATCTGTTTTCCTGCAACTTTAGGCAACTGCAAAGAATTTTAAAATATTTTTTATAGGATCCCTCTTTCTCTAAAGCTATTCATGACATGCACCAAATTATCTTCTATTTTGCCTTCTTGGAGAACATGAGTATCACAGGTGTTAGCAAGCAACAATGATGGGAGCATCTTACAGATCCGCTATGGCGAGAAGATGGTTACCACTGTAAACGTGCAGATGAGAAAATAGTTTCCAGCTGACGTACAATTGAAAGTAAACAAAATCAAAACCATTCCAGAAAGCCTAGGAGATGAAAGCAGAAAGGTTCGGTTTTGGGGTAATCCAGTAGGAAAATACGTGGCTTTTCTAGCACCTAGGTAGATTTTCACATGACCACAACATCTGGGTTTTTTTAATTGAAACCTGTCTGGAATTGAGTTGGAGTAATTTATTCCATTCGCACAGAAATGCACAAAGCACCTCATCATTGCTCAAGAAGGTGTAAGGCTGGGGAGGGAGCAAGTTTACAGCTTTCAGGAAGTTTAAGAATAGGTTAAATAATGATGAAGAAAGACCCAGAGCATCTTTCTTCATCAATTACATATGCAACCCCATAGGGCAGCCAGACAGCAGCAACATTCCATTTCAGAAGCAGCCCAAAGCTCATCAAGAGCAAAGAAACCACCATGGTAGGAGTGGAGCAGGAGGTTTGTAGGAGCAAACTCAAAGGACTGAAACAACCAGAACTGGGTCACTGACATCTGAGCACAAAACTGCTAAGCCTGAAAACGCTTCCATTTGTTCAGTGCCAAGCACAGAGGAGTCCAAATGTTTAAATTCAATTCTTTAGACAATGAAGATGACAGCAGCTACAATCCTGCAAAGTTTCTTTCAACTTTCAACACTATACACATAGATGTTTAAAAAAAACTTCAAAAAAAGAAACTGTGCCTCATTTTCTATTATGCTTTACAGTTACACACACTCACTCACCTCCCAGCAGCAGCCACCTCTTGGAGATGCATTATAGCAGATTTTCCATGACACTGCTCAGGGCGGTGAGTGATCATTAATCTTTGCTTTTTGGTTGCTTAGCTTTCAACCCAAACTTAAGTCAATACAGGTCATTTGTTTCATGAATACACAAGTATATAAAAATCAAGATTTGAAAAGCACTCATTTGACATTATTTTACTAAAAGTTTTACCACTTAGCTCCAAACACAAGTGGGAAGACAAGCTATAAATAGATTCTTAAACGTTCCTATCAGCTGAGGTTAATCAAAAATCATGGCAGGAAGCCACTACCTTTTGGCTCAGGATGTAAAAGCTTTCTAGTTATTTGAAAGATAATTCCATTTTCACATGTCTTCCCCACCTCTTTGCTGAACACCTTTCCAAGTGGTGTGCAGTGACATGAGAGCACACAGAACCTGTTAAACTTTCCTTGCATGACTTTCTGAGTTTAACCAAAGCCTAAAAAAGCCTATAAAAGCATTAGACTTGCTGCCACCTATAGACAAGTGTTAAAGAGAAACATGCCTTTGTTACTGAGAAAATGGAATTATATACAAACTGACGTGAAGTTATCTGTAATATTCCCATGTAAATGTATTGTTTAACCCACCATTCTTACTGATAGGTGCTAATGAGACACCTTGAATGTTTGTAGCATAACCCAGAATCTGCTGAAAACATCCAACACCTCACATACTGGTCCTTGTGTTGTCATAGAGAGTGGAAAATAAAAAAAAAACAACCAAGTTTTGGCAACACAATAGTTACACTGCTCAGCAAGTGTAATCCATAAAGAAAACGAATTAACGTGTTTCAGCTCTCACAAATAACTACATATGGGTTAACCCTTGATTTAGATTTTAAAAACCAAGGTTAATACCCTTGATTTAGATTTTAAAAACGCCCACCTTGTTGTCCAAGGACTTGGCAGGACAATGTAGCATTTTTTGATGGACTCACAGTACATTTCAACCTCTCAGAAAAATAACCAAAAAATCAACTGGTCTTGTATAATAAGGTAATGGTTCTGTCCCCCTTTTTTTTTCCCCCTGGGATATTATACCTGTGTCATCTAAACAAGAGCAGAATGTAGCCATTTACAAGATAATACAAATGCAATTCTCAATATTATTGCAGTATAGCAGTAGAATAAATTTCACTGTAATTTCCACTGTGGATAGTTCTGTAATGTGAAAAGTGATGAATGAATATCTGCTTCATATAAATCATTGCAGGATTATCTGGAATCACTAAATCCAACATTTTATAAGAAGATTTTTTCAATCTTTTTTTTCCCCTCTGCAGTACATATTAGGGAGTCAGAAGGTCAAAATTCTCAGTGATTGCTGATCTTGATTCCTAATGTTTTTATGGATGCTGAGTATCTAACATTCCACCCAAGTTCAGGAGAGCTAGGGCCACTATCACTTCTGTGAAAATAAAATCTGAAATATTTCAAGCAGCGCACCCAAGATCCCAAATTTCACAAACCATGTTTTGTGAAATGTTTGGGGAAAAAAAACCAAACAACTACCTCCTTCTTCTGCCTTAGAACAAGGAATTGGCAGATAGTGTGACATATTTGCTGAGACAATAACGTATCTCTCACAATTTAGCTCACAGATAGGAGTTAGTTTCTCAGATCTGAACAAAAGAACACATCTTTAAAAAATAATAGTAATTGTGAGAGATGAAAAGACAGCTTTAAACATGCAGTAGACAAGATTTCTTTGTGGTAGTTTTAAAGGTTCAAGGAATCACAGTCTTCCAAGCTGTTTGAAGAACACTGAAGAGGAAAGGAAATCCTGAATTGTTTCATCTTCCAGTCCTTCTGAAATGGAGATGTGCTCAACTATGAATAGCCTTGCCTTCCTCTCATTGCTGGAAACATGCCTAGCCTGTGACTTAATTCTGGAATAGCAAGGCAAGAGCTAAAAAGCTTGTCTGTGCTTGTAACAATAAAGATGCTGTTGATAAGTCTAAGTGTAAAACTATCCTATCAGAGGTGGAAAATGAATAGGGAAAAAGAGTTGCTCAGACAGTAGATGGCAAGGGATAAAATACTTTTAAAATCATAAAGGCAAAGAGTAAAAGCAGTACCTCTGATCCTGAAAGCTAGAAGTGCTCTATTGACCCTACAGGCAAAACGTATTTTAACCACACGTTTTTTTCCCCTGTCACAAGCTGTCCTCATGAGAGTCTGAACCTTCCCAGGGCCATCTCTGTTTCAGTAAAACACTGACACTCCAAGGACCACATCACACACCAAATCCCAAATGCCTGACAAATGGCATACTTAGCGGCCCCAAAGCTCACCTCCCACACCAGGGCCAGGCTCATCCAAACCCCACACCTTTGCAGTGCACTTCCATTCAAGTTTCTTTACTTTGGGAAGTACTAGAGGTATATCAATAATTACACAGAGCATCAGTAAATGCATCATCTTGCTCAGAGAGCCCCAGACCATTTCAGCAGCTAGAAATTTACTCTTTTATCAACATACATCTAGTTTGCTCTGAATTTACTCATGCATTTTCCTGCGGGCAATAATCTCCTATCCCACAGTTAAGTCAGAGTTAATTCTGCTATCACTACACCAACCATACATACATACACGTCTGAGTCACTAACAGCACCACATGCTCAGTTTGTGCAAACTCAGTTGGTGTTAAATGCCATATGCAGACATTTCCTAGCACCTCCACTTAAAGTAATACCAGGGGCATCTTCTTTAGAAAATTTTTAGTCATTCTAGGAGGTAAGCACCCACCTCATTATTCATCTACTATTTCGTCAGGCATGTTCTCAAGCTCCTCCTTACTTCGGTTTCACAGTTACAGCAGTTGGAATTATTTTTTTTTAGGATGCCACAACATAAAAAATGTATTGTTAGCAGAACACACCTGGCATGTGCAAGTGTATGCTTGAGACTTTTTTTGCTGCAAATCAATAAAAAATTGCTTGAAAAACTTCTTTAATGCCTATTACTTTGTGTGCATTTTTTTCTGCTGTGACATATCTAGCTAGTCTCAGCAGCCTTTGAACTACTGAAGTTTTGAACATCCATCAGCTCAAAACTGTTGATGATCTGTTTGATATAAACATTGATGTGTTCACCGTGGGAACCAAAAGAAGACTATGTAGCTGAGCTTCCTATTCATGAAGGCAATACAGCAGAAAATTTTCCAGATGTGGGGTTCAATGCTTTATACTTTTGCTCAGCCTAGTCTCTTGTTGATTTAAAAAGCAGATTCAGCTTTTTAGAAAACAGAAAATGAGGATGTAATTGTGGAATACATGATTTAACTACAAAGTGGCTAGCACTGGCCAAACAAAACAAATCAGAAAATAATTAAATGAAAATATAATTTTTTAACAGAATAATGTTTATACTAATTACTTCATAATAATGCACAGATAATTGCATTGGTAAAAGTGGGATTATGTGCAGTTTGTAAATTCTAGCTAAAAATAGTAAGTGGTTTTAATGTGGTATGTTGGTTGGCTTATTCTCAAAGCAAAGTTACAGCTAAAGTGTATTAAAATAAAACCACCATTATCTCTTCCTCAACTTCTATTATTAAGGCTGCACACTGTGTTATAAGTACTAAGCATCCCTGTATTTTGCTGCATGGTGATACCTTTGCAGAAAAAGCAGGGATTAAACAGCTCTCATACAGCAGGTACAGAGGTCCTCAGGTACAGAGGTCCTGTGGCAGGGTTAAAGCATATTGGTTGGCAAAACCAGAGTGGTGAGGAGAGCTGCAGGTAGATGCAGAACATTTTATTAATCCCATATCTCTGTCCTCAGAGCTGCTGTCACTAAGGGAGAAAAATGCAGCAAGAAAACTGAAGGGGACTAGGGACCTGTGATTACATGAAAAAGTAAAACAAGTTTCACTTGTATGATTTATCAACACAGTTACTGATCAGCTATTTCTAGCAATCTTAGCACAAAGTGTGTAATATTGGATGTTTTTTTCTCAAATGTCCAGTAGCTAAAGGCATGTACATGCAGGAAAATCACAGGGTTCACCTCAGGAAAGAAGAAAATGCAGTTCTGGTCCTTAAGATTGAACAGGACAGTGGAAAACGTGGTTCATCTAAACCTTGGGGCTGTTAAAGTATACTAATGAAAATTAACAAAAAGAAAAAATCTAACTTTGGTTTTAAATGTCACTTAATCTCCGTGTGATGTTTCTAACGTCATGAGTGCAACAAGAGATTTTCTTTCTCATGAACGAGATGAGACTTGTTCAAATTGCACCTAAAATTTCACATATAGATCAATTCATAGCTTCTAGAATATCTCTGTAAATGTGTAGTTTTTTTTTTTTTTTCCCTCCCCCAAACATTTTCCTGTTAATTCCTGTCAGTGAGGAGCACCTCAAATCAGAGCCACCTACATCTCTGTATTCCCTGTTTGGCAAGCCAGAAGAAATGCTTCAGTGCTAACGGGCTCCAAATTTCGCGAATTAAATAACGTAGCCCTTAATTTATTTTCCTTTTTCTTAGAGTGTAATTGCATCTAATTGTACATTTTGAGCAGACATACACATAATCACATCATTATGACATGTAATTACCTAATTGTGATGTATAATTAAGTAAATAGCACAAGAAATTGTGCAGAACTTTCATAAATTGGTTAAAAAGAAGTTAATCTTTGCTATAGCGGACAGAAGAAGGCATTTTCACCTCTAATGATCATTATCAATTTAACATTTTCTACCCTAATTAGCAGGCGCTCTACAGGCATGTCCAGAGTATGCACATTGAAGCAGAACACTGGGTGACAACATCTGTGACTTATTGTATGTATTTGTTATATGCAAAGAACATTATCTTTAATATAGAGTTTAATGACCAGTTGCTATGGAAAATGTAATATCAAGAGAATCCATGCAATGGAATATATTAAATAGATTCTGTTGATAACCTTAAGAATTCACTAAAATAGAGAGGTTTTTAACCAGCATGGCTCAAAGCATAATAATGCACATATGTATGTTTAGTTACTTAGCGTTGTTAACTCTATTTTAAGGGAGAGAGAGCTTGGAGGTCCCACTGCAGCCAAGTTATGCCCTCAGTCAATACTTTGCTTGCACTTTAGGCAGTGATAGGGCTAAGCCCACCAAAATCATATGAAAGTTTGCCATCATGTTGGGAAAATCTGTGAATGCAGTACCTAAAGTGCCAAAGTGAATGTCTTAACTGATTCCATTAGGAGATTCTGATTCTGGTATTGTTCCTGTCACTATTCGGTGCAGTAGCACAATTGCTATACTCAACAAAGTTTTCTCATCAGGAATAACTGTCAGTTAAGGAGTTGTTCTCCTATGGAAGGAGACTTCACTTTGGCAATGGAGTTGTTATTTGTTGTCATACTTGAGGATTTTTTTATTGTCCTGGGAAAAATTTGTTTATTACTCCATTATACATTACATTTATATACACCTTGTGAGACTGGCATACATCTCCTCCCCCACTCCTCACATCTGTGGAGAGGTTAGCTCCCCTAGTACTATCAAATACCAAAACACACAAGTCCCCTTCACATTGTATAGAACTGAATTGACTGGACACTTAAGAAACACAGATTAAAAACAAGAAAATAAAAGACTGGTGAAACTTAAGACAGGTTCTTAGGATACCAGAAAGGCTTTTTCCATTATATTTTTATTTTATATTTTTCCTCCCTGGTATACAACACAGTTGTGACCAGTATGCTAGATCAGAGGTTGGCAATATTCTAAAGATGGTCTGCAAGACTGCAGTTCCTTTAGAACATAAGCAATGACATCAAGACAAGATGTGTAATACAGTAGTCATATCTAAAGAGAATTTTCAACATACAGTTCATTAGTTACACAAATGCACCTTCTAGTAACTCCTTTCCAGTTTGCTTTGTTGATATTAACAGCAACTTTAGGAAGAGCTGATTCATGTTCAGACTCTAAGAGCTTTATACTCCTGAAGACAACAAAACCTCAAATTGGACAGAAAATAAATTGAATCCACATGTCTAAGCAGTACTCTCAATAAACAGTATATCTCATTCAGTGAATATTTTGGGAAGAGCAACATGTGTTGAACATTGAAGAAGCCATTTAGAAGATTGCTGTAAGCAGAGGAGGTATACACACAACATTTGACAGAGCAAATATGTGAGAGGACAACATTTGACAAATACAAACACTTTTCAAGGCATAAAGAAAAGAAACAAATGTTTTTCCCTAAATTAAAGGAAAAAAAAAAAAAGAGCCCAACCAAACCATGAAGATAGATTCAATTTTTTTTTAAAAATTAATTGATTTGGTACTAGGTGAGTTTAACTTAGAGGGGAAAAATCAGTATGTGCCATACACACTCTGAAGCTTTCTTAACACAAATTGACATCCTCAGCAGAAAGCATGTAATGTAAGTTGTTGGCAAACTGTCTGAACACCAGAATAAAGAAAGAAAGAAAAGAATCTGGGCTGACAGTAAGAATGTTACAACCAACCAAAACACTGCCTAAAACTCATGCTTGCTTTTGCAGTTCCCATTTATCAAAACCTGACACCTTCTCTGTCACACCAATATCCCAGGAGAATCATGGAATCATAGAA
>VWYK01101259.1:0-11019 GCA_013399775.1 Semnornis frantzii
ACACATGTATTTCCAAACAATGGTGATCTCCCAAAATAATCTGTGGATGTAAACACACTGAATAATTTTAAACTTAAGAATTACACGGGATAACCCACAGTGTCAGAAAATCTTTCTGGCCACAAGTTGTCTTATTCATAAAGCAGCAAAAGTGTGTTTAGTTGCTCTAACAGATTTACAGCCTCCAGATGCTTTGATTAACTTTGAAACTAGAAGATGACTCCAGGCTTCATACTTTTCATAGGTGCAACGGAATTCCTTTTTTGTCTAATTCTACGTGACGTGGAAGGCTGCAGGCCAATCTTCAGCCTCCACAGTAATTACAACATTTAGAGCAGAGCAGCCCCTGCTGGGCAGGTGGCAATGGTTTAGTGAGATCACAACCTTTAGCCCAAAACAGAAAGTTGTACACACACCAAAAGAACGTATTTCAGACACTTTCCCCTTCCGCTGGTTCTTGGCTTCACTCAGTTACTTATGAGATCCTTCTCAGATGACTGATGCATTTGGCAAGAGCTAGACACTAATTACTGTACTTCCAGTTAAGTGGAGGAGATGTGGATGGACATGACACTGACATCATGTTAACTGAATTAAGTTTGCTTTAACCAAGAAACTCTCAAAACTTCAGTTCAGGAAGAGAAAAGGTGGCATATTCTCAAACCCTCCTCATGTCAAATCCCCCTTAGATGAACTGACATAAAGACGTCCCCTCCACAACTATTGTAAATTCAATCATTCTAGAGAGTAACACAAATGAAATGTTATTGCTTTCCTGTATTAGTCACTCATTCCTTTCATAAAACACTATATGAATCCCCCTGAACTTCAGTGTCATCTTCTCTGGCTTAACTTCAGCAAAATAATTCAGTTTCTGTTCTTGAGGAAAACAGCCTTCCAACTGCAACCAAGACACAATTTTTTACTTACATAGAACAATGTAAGTCGCCTTTCACTACTGCTTTCAATTTCTAATCAAAACGATTCAAAGCTTCGATGTTTTAGACTTAGAAGCAGCTGATTACTTTCCTCCCCCATCAACAGGTCTTCAGAAGTATACTGGATTTCAACCAGGCGAGGCTCTACGTACTAATGAAACCACTATCAACGAGACTTTAGTTAGGGATTCGTAGGAGAAAAATTTATAGGATTTTTTTTTTTAAGCTTAACTGGAAATTTCTCCGAATGCAGATGGTTTTATCAGTGTTTGATCTAACTCTGCCATAAGTCACAAACACAACAATTGGGATGTGTCTTAAGGGGGAAAAAAAACGTGTTTTAATGAGAAGCTAGAGTTTCAGTTGCAACACAATGAAACTACCATTCTGTAGAGCCTCACAAACTAAATGAACATTTTAGGAGGAATTCCAAAGTAGTAAGAAGAGCCCTTGGTCAGTTCAAGTGTGTAGCACTACATTACTGAGGAACACAGAACTGTCACACACAATCCCATGTGACGAACCATTAGAAGTGGCTAGTATTTCTATATCTTGAGGTGAATGAAGAGCCAAGAAGTTAGGCTACAATTCACTTTGTGTCTTGGTATAATTATACAAAGATCAAAGAGGTCTCAGAAGAGAAACAGTCATGCAATCTCAGTTATGGAGTCAATAGCTGCAACTCCATAATCCTTGTCAAAAACACTGTACATATGGCACATCTGGTTCTAATGCAGGATTACAAACACACCCTTCCATATTACTAAAAGTTCATATTTTAAAGGGACTTTCATGTAGCTGTCACAGTGTGCTTGTGACAGGACAACAATTAAAGTAAATCAATTAGCAAGCTATATATTGATAGATATACCAGGCAATAAATTGCATATATTTTTCAAACATTCAGAAATGGCTCCATCAGGCTGACAGTCAAAAGCCTCATAGGAACAGAGTTTTAAGCATACTTAAACCTAATTACAGTTTCATAATGTATTAAACCTGTAAACTAATTTTCAGTTAATGCTTTGCTAATTGCTGAGCTATCATGAGGAGGACACCTCAAGTAAGAAGAGAAATACTGGTCTGCTATTACTCCAACTGAGCAGACTTCATGGAACTGAAAACTGAAGAGCTTTCTGTATAGCAAAGTATCTTTGATAAAATATTTTTTTCTTTTCAAAAAGCAAACTATCTCTGGAAGAAAACACATTTCACAAAGCTAAAGTCAGAGTTTCTGACCTTTAACTCCTGCGTTTTAAATCTACATTTAGTTTTTCATGAGTTGAGAATCTTTCCTAGAAAATACATATGTGAAAGGTAGAACACACCTATAAAGCTTCACTTCCAAAAATGAGAATAAAAAATTCCTTAAAAGCACATTTATGCATCTGTATCATACATGTGTATACAATTATTTATGAGAACTTCTTTCTTTGAACACATTGTTTCCAAGTCAAGCCCAGTAAAAATCACTTCAACCAACCATACCTGCAAGTTGAACATGAAGTGATTACACTCATCAATTACAAATATGTCAGTATCTTATCCCATTCTCCTTCTAGTGACTCTCAATTTACCTTCCTCCATACACAGCACTGGTAGAATCTAAAAAACCATTAGCTTTTTCCCCATACTATATATCTTATGCACAATTTAACACCTCATCTAAAGCTAAATATTCTGCACTTCTGAGTTACTTTTTCTGAGACATGAGAAGATCAGGCTTCTGACAATAGAACTGGCGGTTAACAAAATGAAGAGCCTGCAGGAGGTTTGGTGGCCCTCCTCTGTTTGTGCTTTCAGAGCCACATTCCTTGCTGGGCAGCAGATTCCAATCTCTCCATCTATCAGGTTACTTTTCCACAGATGATGGCTTCAAAGCTTGATCCAAAGCTCAGGGAAGTTAATGTGAGTCTTTCAGTAAACACCAATAAGCTCTAGATCATACCCTGAAACACTATGAGGATCATATCTAAGAATTGTTAAGTTGGTTTATCTCCCATGATGCCTTTTTGTTTAAAGTGACATTAAAAAAAAAAAAATAATCCACTTAGACGTTTTCTCCAGCTCAGCTTTACAGGGGACGGCTGGAGGAAAGGGTCGAAAGTGACCGGTGTGGTAATGGCCAGGAGAACTGACATGTGCAGTAACTCCTATGAAGAAAGTCAGCCATGCACTACTAGCTAGCAATGAGCAAATAAATAACAATACACTCTTTGAAGATTTCTCCTTTCCCGAATTCCTCTGCCAAAATGTCACAGTCAAACTTGTGCACCAATCAGGGTTCACAAGCTTGCACACACTGGCGGGGTGCTGGGCTTCTCCCAGAGATTGTTTGTTCTCGTTTGTGGGGGATTTTGTCCTAACCGTACTGCCCAAACGCTAGTAAACAGGTCCACTGACTCCTCTAGGCTTCTCTACCAGCACCAAGTTTGCGCTGTGGCTTCTAACTTCATCAAAGGACTGAAGGAAACCACCCACGGGGCAGTCCCTTGGAGCAGCATTAGGGCAAAGAAAGCCCGACCTTTGCACAACCGACCCTTGGGAGGGAGAGGGATGTAGAAAGAGTTTTTGGTTCACCCTGTTTCAAAAAGAAGGGGCGGAGTGGGGATAGGGGCGAGGGGGTGGGGGCAGCGAGGAAGCTGACATACCCTGGCGCTGGAGATCCTGCAAACAGCCCGGTGCTGGCAGCCCTGCTGGAGTCCCGAGCTGCTGCCTCCGCTACTGCTGCCCCCGGAGTATTTCTGCTTCACCATCCAGTCCTCCAGCCCTTTGCGAGCCAGAGAGGCGTTCACCGCAAAACTATCACCTAGAAAAGAAAAGACAATGCCGACGCTGAGCCAGCCGCAGAGCCCGCCCGGCCCCTGTGGCCAGCCCCGCGGCCGGAGCCGAGGCCGGGGTTGGAGCCGGGACGGGACTGGAGAGGGCAGGCAGCGCGCAAAGCGCGGAAGAAAGTTCAGGGGAGACGGCAGGGGTATGAGGGGAGACGCCCGGACCGAGGCAAGGCGTTCAAAGTTACTAGCAATGAGGAGCCATCCCTACCTTCTGGACTTTCTCTGGGTTTACAAACGGCAGCTAGGCAGATCCGGAGGAGAGTGTGGGGGGGAAATAATAAAGGGAGATCGTTAAACACCGATATAAAATCACAGTTACACACCGAGTAAAATCCGAGTAAGGGAAAGGGCTAAGGAGGTAGCAAGTGAAAGGAACTAACCATGTTTCGAGTGAAGTTTCCCCATCTCTCTGCATTGATCTGCAATTACGATTCATTTGACTGTTTTCAGAAGGGTCAGATTTGCTTGTTGTTATTTTTGTAGATACATAAAATCCCAGCGTGTTTAGAAATCCATGTGCTCCGCTTCTCCCTGCGAACGCACAAGCAAGATCAAATCTCAGTTCCTCTCCTGCAGCACGGTCCGGCGTCCCCCTCTCCGCTCCAGTCTTCCTTCTCTCTCCTCTCTTTCCCAAAGACAGAGGCGGTTACAAAAGACCTTACTTCACCCACCGGGGAACATGATTGACACCTCATTGAGATTAGACCACTTGCAGGCAGCCTCCGCCTTCCCATTGGGCCGCGGCGGCAGATGAAAGGAGCGAGGGAGCCTTTCGGAGGCTCAGGGAAAAGAAAANGGTGCAGAGAAAAAAAAAAAAAAAAAAAAAAAAAAAAAAAGAGGAAAGAAAAAAGAAAAAGGAGCAGCCGGGGCGCGTTTCACTTCCAGCCAGGAGCCACGCACGGGCAGCTAGGCTCCCTGCGCAGCCCCGGGCACACAATGCGCCGCGCTGCCCCCCGCTGCCCTGGCCCCCACCTTGCCCGCCCGCGGAGCCCTGCGCTGCTGCCAGCTCCCGGCCCGGGTTGCCGCCAGCAGACCCTGCCCCGTCCTTGCCGGCTCGGCCCGGGGCTGTCCCGCTCGGCGGAGACTTGCGCTGACCCCCGCGCTGCTGAATGCCTTTTGCACGCCCGTGGGGGCCGCCCCCTTTATTGGCGGACGCTTGGGCCGGCCGGTCTCCCTCCCGGCCCGGGTTCCGGATCGGCCGCTTGGCCGCCCCGTCGGGATGCAGAAAGGGTGTGGGCGCTGGGCACCCCGCACGTCCGCAGTGATGCTCGCAAACCGCCTGCCACCGCCCCTGGTCCTCGGAATCGTGAAGAGGCGCTCCGAAGCCCGGCGCGTCCCTGCTCAGCGGTGTCTTGCCTGCGAAGGGAGCCAGCGCGTCTGGAAAAGCAGTTGTTCTATTGATTTAGTCCTGCAAACTGTTTTAACGGGCATCTCTGCGCACGCAGTGATCCCACTGAAATGAATGCCAAAATGCAGTTCTCAGGGTCAGATCCGGAACCCTGGCTCAGTGCTTCAAAATGTTGGCAGCAGGAAGACAAAATCCCTATTAGTTTTTTGTTTGGTTATTTGTGTTTTGGGGTTTTTGTTTGTTTGTTTGTTTTTTGGGTTTTTTTTAATTATTGAGTAGCTGAGATTTTAAAAGAATCTCCCCTCCACCAGTTTATGAATGGTGTATTTTTTTACATACAGAATAAACTAAAAGGAAAGTTGCTGTTTCATAAAGATAGTTCTCACAGTCATTAAAAAATTGTTTCCTTCCTCTGGCTGGTCATTATTTTTCTGTTTATGAAAATCACATCTCCCTTGAGATCCTTCTAGTTCAACTAGGAGAGATAAAAGGGAGTGCATAGTAGATTGAGAACAAGAAAAATATGAAGGCTTCTGAGAATTTTACTCAAGAAACTACCAGTCAAACTATGTAGGGATTGACCCAGATGGGCCTGGTCCAAAAACTTCAAGGCCACATCTGTGCTTTCAAATCCATACATTTCAAGCACAGAGAGGAAGGAGTTAGACTTGGGAGCTCATCTGAGAAAAAAAAAAAAATTCAAAGCATATGTAGTAACACTTCTGCAGGGAATTGGGATGGGGAGAGGAGGGTCAGGCTTAGAGCTCATTTTTAGAAGGAATTCCAAAGCACATGGATGTAGCTAAGGTCTGGTATGAAACGACTGTGCAGCACAGCCAGTAGAAAGCCATTAAACAAACTATTTAAAGCCAAATTGTTCTTTGGATGACTGCAAAGTCATTTCTCACATTATTTCAACTATTTAACTGTCTAGCAAAGAAAAGAATTGGGTTGTGAAATTCAGGCATTGCAACAGCATCGATTGCTTGTCAAATAGCTAATAATGTGCATCTTTGTGAATCTCTTTTTTATGTATTTTAATAATTTACTTGTCCCATTTTTTATGTTGTTTATTTAAAGTGACACATTTGTTTCTTCGAAGATTGCTTCATTTTGGGGAGGAGAAAATGCGGAAGAAAGTGATCTTCTTGAGGTAGCTCCTTGAGGCATGAGCCCCACCTAGACTGTGAAAACTTTTTAAAACTCTCATGCATATTAAGAATTTCAAAATTGTAATACTGATTTTATTTTCTCTTCAGCTTGGTGTATACCCAAGTAAGCTTTTTTAACTTCATCAGAAAATGTTTTATTTGGGCTATCACTTACTTACCTTCACTAGTTACAAGAAAAAGAGAACACCTTATTGGGAGTGCCCCTCAAATGGGATGGATTTAGTAATTAATTTTGTGAAACACTTGCCCCATCATTCAGCTCTTGGGAGCAAAATGAGGCATGGAAATGTCATGAGTTCAGAAGGTCTGAACTGCAGGAAGAAGCCCTTGCTTTCACAGCGGATTACAGAGGTCCATTTGTGTCCCAGTTATGGAGAGAAGGGACTCGCATTTGTAACTCAGTCACTGTTGTGCAGTACCCCTTTCACATATGCAACATTTGTTAGAGTTTGAAGCAAGCCCTTTTTAATTATAGGCAATGACGTACCCTGCAAAATGGAAGTTTTTCACAGGAGACCGAATCTGACAAAAGAATCCCAAATGTCAGTAACTGACTCCACATACAATCAGATTCATGACTGCAATAGTAGCTATTTCTTTCTCCACCTGGGAGACTGAAAGTTTTAGCTACTTTTAAAAGGCCAAATCTTCAGAATCTTAGCATGCTTTTGCTCAGAAAAAACCCAGTGTGTTTCAGGAATGGTGTAACAACTAAACGGGGACTTTCGGATTTGACTCAGTAGAACTATAATGCTGTTCAAAACTATAGGGACCTTGAGGCACACAAAGCCTTTTGTTTTTCCTTCCATGGAGCCAGAAGTGTCTTAAGTAGTGATGTCTAGTAAAATATCAGAGTAAAGTACACCATTCATAAAACTGTACTAATGATTAAAGGTTCTCTAATTCAACCCAGTGACCTCAGTGGAATTCTTGAAGTTTGAAAGCCATGACGTAGAGTATTATTCATTGCCCTTTCGTTAATGCTGACTATGCTCTACTTTTTCAGAGGGTGGAAAACTCTTTTGAACTTTGATATTCTATGAACTAGTCAATGATTGGAAATAAATGTATCTTAGCCAAGGAACAAGTGAATAAGACCACTATGGGAATTACTTTTCAATATTAAACAGCATAGTAAAAGTAATGACAAGAGCAAGAGTTATATCACCACTTAGATTGAGAAGAACCCTGTGTGTACCAGTGAAGGTTGTTTTGATGTCCTGACAGTGTGAATACTTCTATGCAATGCTATCAGCCAAAATATATTTTTATATATATTTCTATTTGTGTATTATCTATTGAACAGTGGGCAAAAATAAATGCTAGCCTAGTGTATGGTAAAATAAAAAGGTTCAGTTTCAACATATACCTAAAGATAACCAATCATGGTATAAAGCTGCATGAACACAAGCATCCTAAAACCCGTTGTTTAGAGACCAGGCTAGAAAATCCTACACAACATGCTAATGGAGTAAATGGCTTTAGACTGGTCAATTTAGTCAAAGATCACATAAAACACAGCCCTACATACATAGCTTGTCATAGCAAACATAAATAGCTCTTCGTTAAGCCGGCTTCGCTGACACACTCAGAGAGTCCATATGGCCAGCAGAGAGGGCCCAGCCCTGCACAGCACATAAGCCACATGCCAGAACCACTGACACATATAGCAGAGTTGGGCTCTGCTTGGTGCCCAAGCCAGGATGACAGCGATACAACTCCTCCACAGGCTGCTCTTTCCTACACATAGGAGCAGGAAGGCAAAGACATGATAGATAAAAGAATCACACTGACTTTTCCTGTTTGGGTAATAGGGTAAGTGGTAGGATACTGCTTTCCATTTCTTAAGCTTTGTCTCCTTCCTTTTCTTCCCTGCTCCCGCCATGTTTCCATCTAGATGAAGATGAAAGAAGTCTGGCATTGGCCTCCCCTAGGTGTCAGATGGGTGCTTCCACCTGGAAGTGACATGCGGGTCACACTAGGCCACCTCCAGCAGAAGTGAGAGTTGAACTGATTTTTAAAGTGGGAAAAATACATCATTCTGAAAAAAAACCTGTGCACACAGAAGCAGTGAAGTAGAAACTGTGCTGCTGCTCCTCCTCTGCATTACATAATCTCCATATTTTACAGAAGTGTTTTAAGAAAAGGCTGCTTAGTTGTGAAAGGAAAAACATATTTAACTGTGTGTTTCAAAAGATTTTTATGGTACTCTCAGAACCATTGTAAGAGTCAACTTGAAATATAGATAATCTCTTAATATTTTCAGGATCCAGCTGATACTGAATTTTGAACCCTATTGCTCTCAAAATCACAAAGAGGGTCACAAACCACACTCAGTCTCCATTTCAACCATCTTCCAGTCAATCCCTTTTTACTCCATCAAAGAACTGCTCACAGCAATGATACCTCTTCAACAATTGCTTCAATTACTATCCTGCTGATGAATTTAAAGTCACAATCCTCCTCTTACAAGTATGACTGATCATTTTAATAACATTTAAATTTTGTTTTGGTGACCATGTAAGTGCTTTGATCGCTCATTCTCAACACATACAAATGGGATGCCTGTCACAAGACACTGTTTCAGCTTTTGGATCTTTGTCTGGCACCTATGGCCTTGGCAGTTTTTCCAGCACTTTTGCCTTAGGCATTTTTGCAATCTGGCATGTCAGCACCTACTAGCTTTAGCAACTTTGCAGCCTTGGCTTATTGCCTCAAAGCTTTGGCATGAGTCTGCACTGTGGCATCCTTTCAACTCCAAACCTACTTGCTTCGCAGGTTTTCTTTGTTTTTTTTTTAGGATGTCAGCAACTGCCCTGACCCTAGGGCGGAAGACAGACTGATCAGCAAGTTCAAACAGTGTCTGTGCAGCAGAAAGATGTCTATCACAAATGAACACATTCACTACATCATTTAGCCTTCTGAGTAACCATGCCAGACATCTCACATGCTTAGGGACCATGAGAAATTTTTCCAGGTCTTATTCAAGATTATCCCTATATTTCTTTTGAGAGCCTGTGATGATCAGATGGAGAAAACCCTGGCAAGACTCATAATTCTGCATTGTTCGAATACTGTATCTCCATACTCCAGCAGATACAGTTTCCACCGTCAAAGAATTTTCCTCTTACAACTCTTCAAAGCCAAGAAAACCCATCATACAGAGATAGCTGTTGGGTTTAAGAATTGGTAGATCAGGGCGACAAGAGCTGATTCAGCATGAATTGCTTCCCACAACAACCACCAGGAGACATATAGGTTTGTACCGTCCAATTAAAATACTCCTTTTCAGGTAGTATCACATCTTCTTTGCATTGTATTCAGGGAAATTAATCTAAGAAGTCTTAAAATAGAAGAATCTACAATGAGAAAGATATATATATATATATAAACTCATGCCAGATTAACCTTAATTCTCACTATTTCTCTGCAAGTCCACATCAGCAGCTGCCTTCAATGAAGGACTGAATTTTGTTGCAGCTGGAAGACGAAGCTAGAAACGCTTTGTTGTTGTGATCTGCTAATTGTCACCTGTTTTGTCCTGTAACTTTTCTCTCAAAGTTGCACAGAGTTTGCAACTCAATAATCCAGACATGAACTCACCAGAAAAGTAGAAAGGTGAAAAAAAACAATACATGTTGCCTAAAACCAAGTGAGAAACTCCTGCTTCTACATATACCTCCACGTCCAAGGAAGCTGGACCAGGACTCTCACAGCAATTTAGAAGCAATGGCCTTTTTCAATAGATTTTGTGTTGGGTCTAGAATCTGTTTGCTTGGAATCTGTCTGCAGATCAACCAGAAAGAATTCAAACATCATACAGAATTACCAGGAATTTTTTGTCAAAATTTCTCCTCAGAAAACACAGTTTCTATCAAATAAACTGAACTTGCAGTTTATTTAGCAATCCAAAATGCTGTGGATGTCCTTCATAAAAAAGGCAATCCTTGAGATGTCTTAAAGTTTGATTTTTCTAGGGTTTTTTTTCCAGTGGATATTTTGCTGAGATGAAATTTGTTAACAACTCTAACAATATGCAGAGAAAGAGGAAATCTAACTTTTGCCAACATCGTGTACAGTGTGCTACACATAAAAAGGAAAGAAAGAAAGTAAAAAAATAGTGCCATGACTTCAATAATCAGAACCTTTCCTTTACCATCCAAGAAATGACAAGTAAGAAAGTTTTAATATAGGAGAGGATTTTTATTTGCATTTCTTAACAATAAGGGTGGTTTATACTCCACCTGGTGTCTTTTCTCACATCATCTTTTATGGGCTTCTCTCAGTGACAAGTACCTTTGTACAAAGGTTCCCTCCCCCCTTCTCCCCCTCCGCTGCTTCCAACTCTCTAGCAGGCTTCAGCATACAAACACAATGGGAGCATTGAAAGGAAGACAGTGGGACACCTCCTTTGATCTTGTGTTCTAATAACTTGTGTATGTTTGTGTCCAAAAACAATGTTCCAAGGCTGTGAGGACTGCTGCTGCCGGAAAGAATACGCATCACAGGGGTGGTGGAATAGTTAAACTGTATTCAGGAGAGTAAAGTACTGGCCAGTAATGTAAATAGCAGACTGTAAACTCTACTAAATGCTTTGATGACTGAGGAGAGCCCCACTCCGGACAGCTGACAACATAGGCAACACAGGTTGCAGACAACAAAGCATGGCACTGAGGGTCACCATTAAATCATACAATTCCCTATTACTTTTCATATCCATTCTAGAG
>VWYK01101285.1:0-10720 GCA_013399775.1 Semnornis frantzii
GTCCTCATAGGAGTGCTGCTGCATGAAGCATCTCTAAATTTTGAGCACTGCTGCATCAGGCAGAAAATTGATGTGGAGATATTTTTTGAGTTGGTTGGGTTTTTATCCACAAAAGAATAAGCCATAAAAAGTCAGCCTCCACTCCCACTACAGATAGGAAAGAAAAACACCTGCTCAAAGAACAAAAAGTTATTGAAAGCTGTTTGCATTATCTGCAGCAATAGTATATTGGATTTGTGTGCATGCATTAAATACTTTGTCTGAAAACATTCAGTATTAATAAAAAATGCAGTTTCTTAACTGGTTAGATTTGTTTATTGAGACATTTCCTCTCAAAGGAAAAAAAAATGTAGCCCTAAAGTTTCTCTTTCTGTAGGCAAAAGGCAGTGCACTCAAGCAATATTCTCCTTCAACTAAATCAGTGGGTTCCCTCTATTCAGCTGAACACACTGAGTCTCAGATGACCTGCTGCCTCATCTTGAAGAGGCTGAAATCGTTGAAGAGGCTCTGGTCTCATTCTCTCTCTGCATGAAGCAGACTCTCCACAACACTTTTCCACCTCAGAAGGAGAGTTAGTGACATCAACTTTCAGTTATTGTGTCTGCTTATCCTTGGATAGGAACCAAACATTTATTCTGTGCATGTGATGGTTTGGGAGTTAGCCACTCCCTCACCCAGACTAGACTCAGCTGGCTGGAAGTTAAGGACTGAAGCTATATTCACAGCTTAGCACAATATGCAAGCATGTATTTACAATATATTACAAAATATATACAGCTATATACAGAAATATACAAGTTAAAGGTAATACAGAAACACAGTACACCTCCCAAAAATCAGAGTCCCCAGGAGGGGCTCCCAACCACCCTTTCACTTTCTTCCCACCCCTCTACCTTATTCCAGGGTCTGCCTTACGTGCAAGGTGAGTTTGGAGGATCAACAAGGTGGGGTTAGCAGCAGAGTGCTTAGTTGGGTTAGCAGCAGAAGCCCAGGGAGAATACACACCAACTCCTACAGAGAGACTCTGTCTTATCTGTGTTTGTGTCCTTGTTTTTATACATCTCAGCAAGCTTATGAGTGAAGCAGATATCACCAATGTTTGCTTTTCACAGCCTATAATCTAATTTTTCTCATTAAAATATTCCATTAGCCTCAGTCCAGCAGAGTGCATCACCCAGAAGATGAAATGTTATAAATTTAGTTACATTTTCATGTCTTCAGCATAAAAAATGGCACTAAATGCTTATCTCCAAGTGCTTGGCAAATTGCTGATCTGGCCCTTGTAATTTAACTTTGCTTCCTTAGATGAACTGAAAACCCATTTATTTGAAAGCACATATTCCTTTTCAGAATAGGGAAAGTTATGCCAAATGCTTCCCACAGCTCCTCAGACTTTAAGGAGCTGAAAGATTCATTCTTCTGCCAGGTAACATGAGATCAACTGTTGCCAACTCCAGCTGCTGGGGGGAAGTACTAAGAACTTACTGTTTTCTTCTTCAGCTTCTTGTGGTAACACTTTAAAGTCCAAGAACCAAGTTTCAATCCAGGCAAGTATGAAGGATATGATGGGCAGCACATAGCCAAAAGCACCCTGTGAGAACAGCTTGAAGGAAACAAAAAACCACACAATGTTATAGCAATTAGCCTGAAGAATCTTCTTTGCAGAAAAAAGAGCAAAGTAAAACAAACATTTGATGAGAATATATACCTGTGAAATAATTACTTTTGCTAATAAAAAGGCACTGGTCACTGCTGTTGTAAACTGAAAGAGACAGGGTAAGAACAGTTAAGACTAATAAATGGATTTACTTATTCATTGCTGCCATTATCTCTCAGTTACCATAATGTAACAGTTGCAAATTAAAACATTTACCAACAACTGCAAGATTATAGATTAATAAAAGGTAACAAGTATGAAACATTTAAGTATTACTACAGAAAACTCCTTAATAAAGATAACTTTTAATATGAGTATCTCTAAATGTTGATCACCAGACAGCAGAAAGGCAGTTTAGAGGCTACACAGATTCTGAGATGTATAAATTGTGATTTCAGACTATGATAAAGCTGCAGTATTTCACTCACTAAGTCCCTGAAAGAAAATAATACATCTCTCTATTTTGTAAAAGGCAAGCAGCAATTGCTCCAAATGCTTTTCACTACCATCCAAATAAAAATAAAAAAAACCACCACTAGTAAAATTTCATCTTTGAAGGAGTGAATTTGAATGAATAATTTTAATTCATGCAGTGATGTTGAGTAAAAACTAATCACTTAGAAGACATCATACACTCTGACATATGGCAAGCTGCATGAAGTGTCTGTAAAAAAGCCAAACCACAAAATAAAAGGAAAAAAGAACCCAAACAAACAGTGGACAAATATCATTCACATTTAGGTCCAGCAATTCTTTAAGTAATAACAGGACTTAACCAGTTTCTGGTAAGCACAGGTAGAATTTTTTGAGTGATGGCTTCTGCAAAAGCTTCAATGAAGCTTTATCTGTTTTGTTTACTGCCATGAGTAGTTCACTCTCACCATCTCATAAAGAACTGGGGCAAATGGGAGGATGTCATTGGAAGAAATGCTCTAAAGCTACACAACTAAGAGTAAGGGATTTAAAGAGCCATGCACTCAAACAGAGAGCAGCAGTTTCAGTTGTGTATATGCCAGTACCCTGCTAATAACAGTTTCAAAAGCAATCAGCACAGGTAACCTCATACTACTAAACAAAGTGCATGCTACTCACTTGAAGAAAGTTATACATGAACATGTTCTACATGCACTTAAGCTTAGGCTTTCCAAAGTGCTCAGCCAGCAAAATGCCTGTTGTATGACAATCTCTAGTACTGACTGATGGAAATAGGAATTTGCCATCGAGTTTTGCTCTCTTTGCTGCATTAAGACATTTGCTTCACTCCACTGTGATGGCCTACAGTTCTCAAGAACTTCATTTCTAAGAAGGCAGGTGTATGCAATACTTTGTATTGGAGCATAAAGCAAGACAAGTGTTAGTGCCCAGTGGGTGGCACCTACAGCTTTAAGATCTAAGAACGTGGGAGTCAATGGGCAGCTGGATCTCTGGTACCATAATGCCAATTCTTTTCCCATTCACATGCCAATACATTTCAAACATTAAGTAACGAGTCAGAGATACCAAACAGTTACAATCAGCCATCCATAGTGGATTCAAAGTAGATCTTCAATGTGTATTAACATCACAATAGTAAGGACCACACCTGCTGTGCCATCCAATTCCTGTCTTTAGGCTGAAAAACCTTCCAGAACAGAAAATTTTTCATCTGTAACTGTACAGTGAGAATTGTTCTATATAGCATCAAGATGATTCTTAACACATAAACGTTAAGAGGCATCTCAGTTGTGTCTGTTTTGATCCATTCTAGTTAAAAAAAGCTCTGTTATGCTTGGCTACTACTCACAGCTATCGCCCACCAATGGCGCAGTCTGCACATTGCATATGCAAGTATTAACACCTTAAATCGAAAGACTGCCAGTAGCTATAGAGAAAGGAGAAAAAAAAAAAGAAGATTTGTTGGTTAATTCAGAACACAGAAGAAACACAAGATTCTCAGCTCACTGAAAAAGCTAACTGCTTACAAAGCAACTTGAAACAGAAACTTAAATGCTGAGAAATTCAGATGTGTGCTTATAAAATGGAAGGTAATTTCCTGTGTGTAAAGCAAATGGCATCACTCACATGCCTACAGAGGCTTAAATGTGGCAAGCACGTGCAATTCCACAAGTTACAAACCTCAGACAATTTGCACACAGTCTGGTTGTGATCACTTCATCTGACTGACATCTAAGCAGCTTTAGAGCGACAAGGCTGGTGAGGGCGCTGGAGCACAGCCCTGTGAGGAGAGCGTGAGGGAGCTGGGGGTGTGCAGCCTGGAGGAGAGGAGGCTCAGGGCAGACTTTCTTGCTCTCTACAACTACCTGAAGGGAGGCTGTAGTCAGGTGAGGTTGGTCTCTCTCAGGCAACCAGTGACAGAACAAGAGGACACAGCCTCAAGCTGTGCCAGGGCAGGTTTAGGCTAGACATTAGGAAAAAGTTCTTCACAGTAAGAGCAGAATTGGAATGGGCTGCCCAGGGAGGTGGAGGACTCACCATCCCTGGAGGTGTTTAAAAGGAGACTGGATGAGGCACTTAATGCCAAGGTTTAGTTGATTAGAAGGTGTTAGGTGATAGGTTGGACTCGATGACCTCAAAGGTCTTTTCCAACCTGCTTAATTCTGTGACCTCTACCCTGAGCATCACTGCGCGTCTCACTGATCTCAGCAGTGTGCTACTGTGCAACAGTGCCATGGAACATTGGGAAGACTTCACAGATGCAATCAGAAAATGGGAGGAGTTTTTAAAAACCATTTTCTGCTTACTAAATTTGTGGCATTTGTTGAAATATTAATATTGCAACATGTCAATTACTCTTTATGGAGATGTCAGTAATAGGAAACCACTCTAAATACATTGTAGTAATGAAAAGTTGTGGTGTTTCTAGGCCAGAAAATCAAATCAATAGCAGACAAAGGAGATTTCTGAGTCAGGGAACCTAACCTTCAATTTCCCTCTTTGTTCTTTGAGATTAGATGGCTCCAACTTGTTTTAAAAGATGGTTCAGAATCCTAAAAACCCGAAAGAAATGCTTACAAGTGAAGCGAAATCAAGGACAGACATGGCCAGAAGTATAATGAACCTTTCTCACCCCATGCAAATATGTATTTCAGGGATGTGTAGCACAGAATTTTGTGGAATTCAATGACTTAGTCCTTTCCCAGGGAATAAAAGTCTATTGCTTTGCATTACATGTTTCTAAGTCTTGGTTCAGCTACAGGGCAAAATAATTTGCAGAGCACCAACATTTACAGGTAACAGGAAGGTATATCCTGGGGGACCTGTCAGCACAATAGTGACAGAGAAAGGGACAAGAAGTAGTCTGCTGGCTTAGAATTTTTTTCATCCAGTGCTCCATTCCATTTGACACAGCAAATAGTCCAATGCAGATGCAAGGATGGGGTTTTGTACCAGTTTGGAAAAGAGATTCTGGATATAGTCATCGATATAAAATGATTCATACCAAACTATCTCTGCCAAGCAAACAAAATCTGGTAGAGTTAGTGGTGTTGCAAAAACGTGGGGTCTTTAGAAGAGCCATAAGCAAACAGCTTTCACTTTGAGATCAGTAACATGGTCCATGCAGTGCAAAATGAATTACAAGTGCAGAGCTGCATGTGGCCTTGCTGAAAGACAGAGAAACTTCCTACTGCAGCAGAGTTCCTTCCATGTGCCTAAGGTGCTTATTCATAGTAAAGGAGAATCACACTTTGTATCATCTGGTTTTAGGGAAAAGATAAACAACTGATTCAGTTAAAACACTGAAATCTGCAAAAAGACCTGACCTATACAGGTCAGAGTGTGAACAAGTCTCTCTTTCAGCTGGAGGACTACTGGTTTTGTCCTCTTAATGAATTATCTTTCATAAAACAGTCTCACAGGCTTGACTGAGTTTCTCATCTGCTCTTCTGCAGCTGTGAAAGCAAAAGATGCAATTTAAGTGTGCCAAAGCATCTCTGTCCACAGGTCCCATAAGCTTGCTGTCAAAGGAGGAGTGGGCAACCTCTATATGGGTGACAACTGATACAAGCCTTTCTGGTTTAAATTATCAAGAAAAGACCAACACCACTTTCCCTGGACTCAAACTAGGGAACATCTTTTGAAGGAAGAATGTGGGAAAACTAAAACTTTTGCTGCCTTTTTTTTCCTTTCTGGTTGGTTTGTTCTCTATTGAAGAACACTTACAAATATATCAAAATATGAAGAAGAGTAGTCATATTGTAGGACTTCTTTCTCTAAGGTAGTCTCAATGCCTCCTTTAACCTACAAAGAAACAACACACAGAGCTTTAGAACAGAAGTTAGTAAAGCCAAAATGCACACAGATCTGAAGGGTGAAATGAAGACTTCCTCACTGATATACAACAAGGTCATTAAACAGGTATGATAAAAATATCCATTGCAAGATCAGTGTCCTTATTTTTCATGACTATATAAAGATTCAAAGCGAAAACAGTTTTGACTATCAGTTGGCCTATGCAAGCTATGCTGAGATTGGCCCAAAACAGAAGTAAACAACTTGCTGAAGGAAAAAAATTATTAAATGTAAGTTTGATGCATTTTATCTCATAGATAGGATCAAACCAGCTGATCAAAAAGCTACCTAGCACTAGCTAGGCTTAATCATATTAGCAAACAAGAAAGACAGTAACAGAATTCATACTCCAGATCTTTTCCTTTGCAGCATACCTACTATTTGTTTCAGGAGTTCTGAGCAAAAAAAACCCACTGCAAAAAAACCACAGAAGCTGCAACTATTAGATTGCTCTCCCACAACACTAATTTCCAAGTTGCACTCTTTTATTTGCTTAAGGAGACTCAAAACTACTTATTCCTTAGGCACTGTGCTTATTTCCAGTGGAAGAATTCATCACTTTTCCCGTTCAAATTGTGTAAGAAAAACACTTAGGATGCCATGGGTCAGAGTGAGAGGAGTATGTATCTCAGGAGTGGAAAGAACTTGGTGTCCATATCCCTGTGTTTGTAATATTTAAGTCAATAACGAAGCACTACATGAAACAGTTATGTTAAGCCCTGGAAAACAAAGCCAGCAGAAGGTTTTAATATTGACTACTGTCATCCTTTTAAAGAAAGGAAGCACCATGCTGGTAACACATATTCACCATCTCAAAGCAATGCAGTCTAGACACTTCCACACTTTTCCCAACTATACTGCTGGGCAATGCTTCCCTAAAACTATTTACTCCATTTATTTTTAATACTGCTTCTCTCACTCCTCTATGGCTACCTGAGGAATAATTTTCTAAATATATCTTCTCCTTGGGTGCTCTGCTCCATCAGGTGTGATCATCTGTTTCCAATATAAATAAGGAAGATGACCTTGACTTCCTCCAAGCTGTTTACTTCTACATAGTGCTACAAGAGCACCCTGTTAGCATAAGGACAAACAGAGAACCATGACAGCCTTGATTTAGGGTTTGCTCATATTGCCATGGAGCTACTCCCTGAAGTGTTTACAAGTAAATTACACCTAACAACACTGGGTTATGACAACAAAGGGAAATCAATACTTAGAGGAATGCTGGCAGCAATTCTGAAGTCCTGTTACTTATCTGCCAAGCAACAGTCCTAATGTAGTGCCATTTGACCTTCCAATGAAAGGTCATTAGCCTGGAAAAGAGAAGGCTTCCAGGAGACCTTAGAGTAGCCTTCCAGGATCTGAAAGGAGCTACAGAAAGGCTGGGGAGGGACTACTGACAAGGTCTTGCAATGACAGGACAAGGGGCAATGGGTTTGAACTGGAAGAGGGGAGATTGAAACTGGATGTTAGGAGGAAGTTCTTTACAGTGAGGGTGGTGAGACACTGGCACAGGTTGCCCAGGGAGGTTGTGGGTGCTCCCTCCCTGGAGATGTTCAAGGCCAGGCTGGAGGAGGCCTTGAGTGACCTGTACTAGTGGGAGGTGTCCCTGCCTATGGCAGGGGGTTGGAATTAGATGATCCTTGAGGTCCCTTCCAACCTTACCATTCTATGATTCTATGATTTTATGAATAAAGATTAATTAAAAAAAAAAAAAAACAAACCCAAACAAAGAAAAAAAAGCCAACACAAACCCCATACCATCAAAGCAAAACAAACAAAACACCAAACCCAAGCCTAACCATGCATCAGAACCAAGATATAAATGATGGCTTCTAATATTATGGCCTTGCTGACATTTGGCAGTGTAGGACTCTAGTTCACAATACATTCTCCTTAAAGCTTTTTACAAAGGAAACTGCTAGGATCTTGAGGTCTCTTAAGCTGTAGCATTTAATATGAAACATCATGAGCTGGTAGAATTCTCTATACAGCCTTAAATATTCTGAAAGCACTAACAGGAAAATCTGTACTCTGAATCCTTGAGGAGAGACACAGACTCTGCTCCTCTGTTAGAAAAATGGCCTAAAAAAAGAAATGCATCAGAACACAAAGCTGCTTTTCTGAGGCAAGCTAAGAGGATAAAGGTCTTTCCACCTGGAGAGGAAAGAGAGGTCTAGTCCCAAAATTGCAACATTCAGGCAAAGTCTGCTTTCTCACATTAAACAGAAGTGTGTTTTTCACTACCAGTGAACTACCTGAACAGCCAGCTCCTGAGACCTTATCATGTCAGATCTACAACCAAGGTTACTAATCTTGTAAAGAATGCTGACCAACAAAAAAAAAAATTAGTCAAGATCCTTCTTGACCAGAAAAGTGAGCCCAGAAAAGTGAGCCCTCTCTTCTTTTGTGTGGTCTTTCCTAAATGCATATTTTAGTTTATAGCCCAAAACCCAGTTCGAGAACTAGGATGCTATGTAGGAAATAAATCAGCTCTCCTCTTTCTTCCTGGGAATGCCAGAACTGCTTTGTTTTTCAGATTACAAATGCTGAGGTTAAAAGGTAGCAAGTCAGGCAGTTTGTTTAAATATGCAAGGTATGGCACACTAAGTTTGTCTCAAAGAAAAAGCACCCAGTAAAAGAAGGGGTTTTGCAGGGGCTGACACCTCAGTGAAATATGACTTTGAGTTACTCACAAGGCAAACTCCCACATCCTGTTAAAACTCAAACTTGCCAGATTTCAAAGACACCTTTGTTTACTTGCTGCCTGAGAAGTTCGCTGGATTTCCAATGGTTTCTTCAGCATGGTTCACACACTACAGCAACATCAAGAGGGTTAATGATAAGAAGGTAATAAATCATGTATGCTAATGACTAAAAGGAGATAAAACTGAGTAGATACTATGTTCATGAAAGCTTAGAAGAAGCTGCTTTAACTAGATACAAACAGCATGTCATTTGCAATAGGAAAGAGCAATTTATTAACCACTCCCAGAGTGAATAAATTAAAAGATAACTCACATTTAATTCTATTATCCACAGCAAGGTTATGAATAAGAGATCAAAAGTAACAAACAAACAGAAAGTCCTTCTGACATCTGATATGCCTTTCTTCTCTCTGGCCTCATATGGCTCAATCCTGGCCACCAGCTGTGTGGGGTTGATGGAGTGGACATCCCGTAAGGAAGGGCAGGATTCCGCACTGCTACTGTGAGCATTCTCTGCATCACCTAGCACCCGATTCATCCTGGTTTTGCTTAGAGTGCTCTTCTTCCAGTTTCACCATCACTAGAAGGCTGATCCATATAGGAAGAACTTCTAAACAAATAAAGAGAAGCAAAACAAATTAGTCACCAAACCCCCCACAGCTCCAGCAGGCATTTGCATCTTACCATGTCACTTCTTCTTGGCTAAAAGCAAGACAAACTGCCAAGTAGGCTCTAAAAAATTGTTTCTAAAATTAGTTGTATCTAGGCTCTCTTCATCTCTCAGAGGATTTGTGAAACAAGGGGATTAAAGTGCAATTAGTTGGCTCTGTCTAGATTTAGAAGGCTCCATTCTCCATGTTGTTAAGTGTGAGATCGGTAAGTGGGAATGAATAAAAAGCATGAAGCCGGGCACCTTAAAGTTTCCAAATTTGATTTAAACACTCTCAATAGGAAACCAACTTAAAGGACATTCCACACACAATTCCTGAAGACCAGCAGTGTTTGCTACCAGCACGTCTAGAGCTGACACAACAAAAAGATTAGAAGTCCATTAAAACCTTGTAATTCTGTAGTAATAATTCTCTAGTGCAAATACTCTGCTCTTTGCTCTTAGATAAATTCTGCTATGAAAACTTCCATTGCCAGACAGGGTTTCCCTGAAAAACCTGCATGCAGCCCAGTGGTTAGCTTACTCCCAGTCTCTTCTGAATACAAGGCTTGGGAAAAAAAGTTCAGGTTAGATTTCTTATAAAACTGGAGCACTTTAACATCTGATTCACCACACTACTCCAGGAGAACCTTTTTCCAATAAAGAGAGTTGACTAAGGAGGACACAGAAGTTTCAAGGAATCATGCAGGAAAATTAATTTCATGCCAAACACTTAGAAGGGGAAGCTATAGATCCTGCAACACAAATCCCATCAGACAAGCCTCTGTAATGCTGGGGGAACAGCTTTTTGAAATTCAAGAACAGAACTTGTCTCTCCCCGTGTGGGCTGTCTTCCAGAAAAGCACAAGAGAAACCCTTCCCACTCTTGTATTCCAAAAGTGTTTCAATTCCAAGCCTGCAAAACCAGGGTCAGTCGACCACAACAGGAAAAGCAGACTGGGCACCTGTAACACACCACAGCAAACACCAGGATACAAGGACACAGAGAGGAGGAATGGTGAGCAGGCAGCTGCCAGTGCATATGTCATGCTAAGGAAGAGGCAGGCCAGCTGGGGATGGCCAAAGTCTAAGTGAAGTCACACAACAGCACTCTGGTAGTTCAAAGTCTGCTTTTCTCAGGCTACATCGCAAGAACATTAACAGACCAGAAACTACTTTGCCAGCTGAGTCTCTGCCTGTAGGCAGCAAGTGATCAGAAGTAAAACCAGCCAGTATCAATCACCATCTATCTCACTTTGGGATCCAACTGTGGGCCAAACGAAGCACAAGCAGGTTGCTGCACTCCTGCTCCTACCTATAGCTTTGCAAAACCACCCAAGGTATAATAGGCCTTCCAGCTCTCCCTTATAAGCCCTGGGACCAGGAAAGCTGACAGAACATTAAAGGTTGGAA
>VWYK01101357.1:916-14714 GCA_013399775.1 Semnornis frantzii
ACCTGATCTAGTGTGAGGTGTCCCTGCCCATGGCAGGGAAGTTGGAGTCAGATGAGCCTTGAGGTCCCTTCCAGCCTTGACAATTCTATGATTTTATGATTCTATCTATGAGCCCCAGAAGGCTCTCACCAATCCCTCTCCAAAGCACCAGATTCCTCAGTGGTTTTATTTCATAACACACTCATGATTATGAAAATTCTTTGAGCTGCAGTGCTTCACAGCAGCCCTTGTGCAAAGTCTTTTCACTCTTCTGGACTGCTTACTCAAATCTACCCAATTGCAAGAGCCTCTATTTTCTTATTAATGGAGCCCACTAACATCTTCAGCTTTCCCTTTAACATAGAATCAGGAGTAAGACTCTAAATTTACTGCCCCAGATCCTTAAGTGACCAAAATACACATTTGCTACCATCCATTAACTCCCTTCTTTACAGACTGCAAGACTGCAACGACGAGACTCTCCTAGATTACTACACACAGTAAGAACTATTCCTAGAAACAGGTTTTTTTTTCCTGCTAAGCCTATTTTAGACAAAAAGATGAAAGATACTTATTCAAACAGCATAGTAGCTACAGGCTTGCAGTTTGGTAATGCACCACAAATTTTTGCCCTATAAGCAACTGATGTTGGTAATAGTGCAACAATTCTTATTTCTAGCTGAGAAAATTACTTCTAACTTCATGAAAATATTTATCATTTCAATTCATTAAATCTATCAGATGCAAGGATTATAATGTCTTTTTTTTTTTTTTTCCAACTGCAGATCTAAAGTAGAAGACAATCTACAATGAATTTGTCTGAGATCAATACAGATATTCATTTGTGAACATAAACACTCAAGTCAGTATTGATCTAGATCAGGAAAATGCCCTTTTTTTGATCAAAATCATGAAAATAGAAGCATCCTAAAAGCATGACTGGTATAATTGAATACTGACTAAACTCTCAGACACAGAGCCTGATCTGAGCTTCTGAACAGCTGCATGGTATCCTGAAATTCTGAGTGTAGCTTGTTACAAAACAGCAAGCTATGGTCAGGTTCTGAAGGGAAAGGCAAGTAAGTACTGAGCGCAAGGATAACTGGAAGCGAACAAAGTACTCACCAGACCAGAGATGAAGGCCATCAAAACCATAAGAGTGTAGGTCATCACCAACACCATTGCCTCCCCATCCTTCTCCACCCCCAGGGTAGGGGGCATAACCTGAAGTAGATGCCCACCCAACTCGTAGATGGGTGGGTTCTGCCGTCAAGAACGGATCAACCTGATCGATTATTAACTCGAAGTACCACTTCTTGTACTGTGCAGAACCCTCAGCAACACCCAGAAAGATGTTTGGCCTTATGCTAAGAAAGAAAAAGAAGGCAGTTAGTGTAAACAAAATGCACCACGTGAATCAGATTGCTGCCAACCAGCCAAATTCACTTTGCAAACACAGTGAGGGTCCATGGGGGCATCTTGGTTTTCATATTTTTAAAAATGACCCTTTTTATGACTTCATCAAGTTGCTCTAGAATCAGGCATAGGTTCCATGCTTTGAAAAAAAGAGTCAAAAGAGGAATAACATGAGAACATCCTACAATCAATAAAGCAAGAGCAAAGTTGGCAGGAAACCAAATTCCTCTTAAATCACTCCAGTACTTCACATTTAGATACCCTGTCATGAATACTAGGTAAAGCCAGGTTGTGCTTTGAGTGAGGAACCAGCAACTTACCTCTTCCCATTCCAGAACGGATTTTACTGTCAATTAGCAACAGTGGAGCACAGCATCCACACTGATAGTAGTAAAAATGTTTGTTTCAGAAGTGGATACATAAATCAGCACATAAACACTTTAATGCACAGACACTTCCTAAAATGTTGTCTCTCAATACCAAAAGCTGAGGAACAGCTCTCGGGTTCTCACTAATTAAAGGCCTCTAACTCTCATAAAACATGTCACTGTACCTTGTCACATCGTTGATCAAACGTGTTTGCAGGAGCAAGTCTCTTCTAGGCAGCAGATTGTCACAGATCAAATTCTGATTGGCACGAACTGCAACTCCGTTACAGACGCAGAGAGAGCAAAGCACATCGAGAACCTTAAAAAATACCGAGCAGAAGAAAACCAGATAAAGGGAGCTGCATACAGCATTATTCTTCACTTGTTCAATTTGTATTCAGAACAGGCCTAAAGGAAGGAGCAGAACACACACCATCATTATTGTGTGCTAAATACTCTTCAGATGTGAGTCCAGAGGAGAACCACAAAGATGATCCAAGGGCTGCAAGACCTCTGTTTTGAGGGAGCTGGGGGTGTTCAGCCTGGAGAAAAGAAGGCTCATGGGGGACCTTAGAGCTGCCTGCCAGTACCTGAAGGGATCCTGCAGGAAGGTTGCAGAGGGTCTTTTTATTAGATGTCTAGAGACAGGACAAGGGGGAATGGTTTGAAGCTGAGACAGAGTAAATTTAGTCTGAAGCTGAGAAAGAAGTTCTTCAGTAGGAGGGTGGTGAGACTCTGGCACAGGCTGCCCAGGGAGGTTGTGGCTGCCTCCTGCCTGGAGGCATTCAAGGCCAGGTTGGATGAGGCCTTGAGCAGCTGAGTCTAGTTGAGAGGTGTCCCTGCCCATGGTGGGGAGGTTGGAGCAGATGAGTTCTGAGGTCCCTTCCAACCTGAGCCATCCTCTGATTCTATGATTTGGACCAAGCAGTGTCTGCAATGCTGATACAGGACAGTAAACATTCCCAGAATACAAATGCAGAACACGTTTGCAAAATACCTTCATCAGGTTCCTCATTCACACTGCTTTCAAATCACTCATTTTCAAGGCAATTTTGCTTAATAATGTTACCTTCAGTCATTTCTCAAATCATAACAGAATTCCTTAGCTAGCAGGAGGACAAGACAGAGTGTTTCCAGAGTAACCACAGAATTAATGACTTCTCATGACTGCAACAATTACTGCCATGGAGGCAAAGACATTACAAACAGGAATGCATAAACACACTTTCCTTTTCTGCTTTCAAGTCTCAATATGAGGTCTACATTAAGATGCTCCAGCTGAAATGTTCCATTTGAAGGTGACTGGCTCAGTACAATGATCTAACAGTTAAAAATAGTAAGCTAAACTTACTAAAAGCTTCCACTTTTTTCCTAAGCCTGCTTATATCAATTCATACTCCTTAGCCATCCTTTATTTTTCTCCTTGTCCAAACTTGCCATTGGTTAATTTCCCTGCATTACCTTCCCCTAGAAATTGGAGATTTCAGTTCACTAAAAATTCATCTGTACTTCCTCTGGGTTATCAATCTTTCAAATAACATTTTAACTAAAGAAAGAAACATCAGAAAAATCTCACATAAAGCTACATCCTCTTCTGGGATGTGATGTCATCCTGATGGCAGCTAGAAAGTGTGTTCAACTTCTCTCACAATAAACTGCACACTGATGTCTAAATAAATTGTCTCCATTATTTCCTCTGGTATAGCTCAGAGTTTTTTTTCTTTCTTCTGAACACCTGTGTTTTCAGATAGTTGAATTATTTTTCCAGTTTCTCATTTTATCCTGTTCTTTTCTACTACTACCATTATGACAGTGCAGGACTTAGTTCTTTGTTTCTGCAGATACAGCAGTGGCAATTCACTGCTTCTACAGAACTCTCACAATGAAAGCTACTCAGTCCACATGCTTTCAGCCACCAGAATGCTTCATTTTCTCAGCATATCCAAAACTCTGACTGGTTGTCAACACTTCTGTCTGTCATACATATTTGCTCTATCTGAAACTGGAAAGCAATTACAGATGAGGTAGTTTTTAAATCTCAGCAAAGCAATTTTGCAGACGGACTTCAAGGCTGTTTTATTCCTTGAGAGGTACTAAAATCATGATCTGCCTGTAGGCAAAGATGATCAGAGGGCTGGAGCACCTGCCCTATGGACACAGGCTGTGAGAGTTGGGCTGTTCAGCCTGGAGAGGAGAAGGCTCCAGGGCAACCTTAGAGCAGCCTTCCAGCATCCAAAGCAGGGGCTACAAGAAAGCTGGGAAGGGAATTTTTACAAGAGTTTGCAATGGGAATGAATGGGAAGCTTTAGGAGGGCAGATTTAGGCTGGATATTGGGAAGAAGTTCTTTGTGATGAGGGTGATAAGACACTGGCACAGGTTGTCCGGGGAGGTCCTGGATGCCCCCTGTCTGGAGGTGCTCAATGCCAGGCTGGACGAGGCCCTGAGCAACCTGCTCTAGTGGAAGGTGTTGGAACTGGATGATCTTAAAGGTCCCTTCCAACCTAAACCACATGAATCCAGCCATTTCTCTGGGATTTGAAGAGCTCACTGAGAGGTGCTCAATGCATGCTGGGTCACCATCCATACCTTGTAATTGCGCCCGTGCTTATCCAGGAGGGAAATTATAGACTTGATGTGCTCCTCAGCTATCATGTTTAAAGCTTCAGGGCTTTCAATTAAGATGCAGTGCAACACTTCCAAAATACCTGCATGAAGGCCATGGAAATCATGCTGTTATTAAATCATCTGCACAACTAACACAATCTAAAAGCTCAGTAAATAACAGACCATCTTTTCTCCAGCCTAAAAAGAGAATGAAAACACCTAAAAATTACTGATATGAATATGATGTGAACTGTGCTGGCCAGAAATAAATCATGAAGCTGTTCATTTTGGGTTTCTTTTGAAAATAACCAGAATTTAAAAACTGCTTGAGTAAAATGTGAGCTTAGCTCCTCCATTTCAATGGTAAAGGTTTCAACAGAGAGCACTGTATAGTATGTAAGTATTTTGTTCAACATCTCACAGCTGAAAACCCTTCTCTCTCTCCATAAATATGTTAGCTCTACTTGTGCCCACAAGCAGCTCTGCTGTTACTTGATAGCAATGGGATAGCAGTCTTGACAGGTGACCTGACTCATTAACTCACTGCAGTCATGCTCAACACTGTCTGAATGTGGTACTGCACACACCAAATGTGAGGAACTAAAGCATGCTGTAAAAATGCATCTGCTTAAATGTAATACTTAGGTCAATTAGAAAAACAAAGCTTATTTGTTTCCTAATGCATGTTGATTTCAAGGAAAACTGCCAGTTCTAAACTGGCTTTCATTATAAATGTCAGAGCAGTTCTGTATGGTATAGTGGTGGTTATTTTACACTGGTAAAATGAGTCTCACCTGAGGAAGATTCTACTCTGTCCAGTTTACTTATTAGCCAATCGAGGTTGCCGGAAAACTGAGTGCAGTTGTTTCTGTTGCCACGAATGAGAGCAGCTGGAAAAAAAAATCCATGAGATATCATTTTAGAAGAGGAGATTTCCTTTCCAACTCACCAATGATAAGCACATATATTTTAACATCACTTTTTTAACAACTTCACGAGATAATAATCAACCAAATCCTAAATACAGCTGTGAAAGCAAACAAAGAATTGAGATTTCCGTTAATTGGACTACCAGCAGCTGACAGCATTTCCACAGCATGCAGGTTTTGAAGCTGATAAAGGTCTTCTGGACAAACAAGAATTTCAGAACAGATGTTTTATTTGTGTTTTACATTTGTCCAGAGGGTGAAACATTTCTTTTTTCTATTTTTTCCTACCAACGAGTGGGAAGATCCCATGCAGAAGCTGAAGCTCAAGTGACAGAATGAGTAACACCAAGTGTTCTTTGGTGGTGAAAGAGTATAGAGAACATGAAAAATACATATTATGTTTTGTTTTTTTTCACATTAGTAGACTATAGAGCTTACCTAACAATTTGTAAAGGAGATTCAAAATTTCTTTCCATGCTGTACTGTGCTCTTCTCTTGTGAGTCCTGAAAAATGAGCTGTGCTGTTGTAGTCATTGAAGCGATCGATGCAGTTCAAAACTAGAGCCAGCATTCCCTAGAGGTGCATGACAGAGAGGAAAGTAAACTGTAAATGAAAAAGCATTTGTTGTCCTTTTAGAAGATCTTGTCCTCTACACATTTAAAAGTTGTATCATCTTATATTAAAAAATACCTCTTATTCTGCCCACAAGAAGCTAGGGGTTGGTGCCTTCTGCTTAGTATCAGGTGATATGATGAGAGGAAATGGCTTGAAATGGTGCCAGAGGAGGGGTAGTTTGGAGATTGGGAAAAATTTCTTTGCTTCAGGAGTGGTCAGAGGTTGGAATAGGCTGCCCAGGGAGGTGGTGGAGCAACCATCCCTGGAGGAGTTCAAGAAACCTGTGGCCATGTCACTGTGGGATACAGTTTAACAGCCATGGTAATGTGAGGCTGATGGCTGGACTCAATGATCTCAGAGTGCTCTTCCAACCCAATCAGATATGTGATTCCAAGATCTGCCTATGGAGTTTTCTACATCCATTATAGAGAATGGTTCTGTATCGTTCCTTGCTCAGCTAAGTATTATAAAAAGGAATAAGCAAAGCTGAAAAGACTTTTATCACTTTCATGAACAGACTTTTTTATATAAAATCTTCCTTATGTAGGAAAAAAACCTACAGAAATGTCTATACAAAGGAACCACTGTTGACTAGAAGAGGTGGAAATTTTACTATGCATTAAATATCTGTTAAACAAACAAGGTCAAATATTGTGGTAGTTTTAACTTGTTTGATTGGAGACTCAAATGCTATTGAAGACCTGCAAGCAATCCAGACAGGTCTGAAAACACTGTTTCCTGTTTAGATAGAAGGGTAATGATTCCATTTTTCAGAGAGGTGCAATCACACAGTTAGGTAATACATATCCTTGTCTAAAAATAGCATTCTTCCAGTTTCTAGAGAGAAAAAGTTCCTGTTCCACACCCTGGTGGACAGAAAAGCCACCCAAAATTACATCTCTCATAGCTCCAAGTCTTGTATTTCACTCAGGGTACCCAGAATGTGTAACTTCGAGGTGAGAAAAAGAAAATTCTTGCCAAAATGTGTTCTTTTTAGTATCACATCTGTTTAAAGATGCTCAGAAACTTTAAGACCAAATTTTGTAAGAGCCTGTGGCCCGTGAGTAGTGTGGAAGTGAAAAATACATGCCAGCATTACAGCCCATTTTATATATATATATATATGCATATATATATATATAAAAGCTACAGAACTTCACACTATAAACCATATGCATGCACCTAGATGATTCTGTTCAGGTCCCTCCCAATGTTTGTGACACAGCCCAGTTACAATTCAAATAATGGAAGAATTTCACCCTCTCTACCTCTTCTTTGAATAAATTTTGTCTGTTTTTGAGTGACCGAAGCTTGCTTTGCTTATCTTCATGTTCCAGGTCTTCTTCGGGAAGCTGGAAGTAAGTAATCAGATCTTCCAGAGTCTGAGCCATCTCCTCAACAGGCAGGGCAGTGGGTGACAGGGTCCTGTTGTTTCCACTATGGAAAAGGACAAGGAGAAAGACTGGCAGCATTATGCATTCTCCCACTGCAATTTACAGTAAGATGTAGCAGTCTGTTCTCTGTTGGTATCTAAATCAAATTGTGTTATAGAATCACAGAATGNAGGCCACTACAAGGTGTCCTGGAAGCCTTCTCTTCTCCAGGCTGCAGAGCCCCAGCTCCCTCAGCCTGTCCTCATAGCAGAGCTATACATATGAGAAAAATACAAGAGCAACAGCTGAGCTGAACTGAAAATCATTCAAACAGCTATTGGTTGGGTGTCCAGCACTCAGAGCTTCCTGAACTGGAATCATGTTCCCCTTTCTACATTGAAGTAAAGAGAGAAAGTGATAAAAAAATAATGAGAAATAAATAAAACGAGCAGAACAAACACAGTAAAGTTGGTTAAGATGGAACAGAGATAAAAGATGTATAGAACCAGAGTGGTCTGAGTTGGAAGGGACCTCCAAAGTTCATCCAGTCCAACTCCCTCTGCAGTCAGCAGGGACTTCCTCCACTAGATCAGGCTGCCCAGAGCCCCATTAAGCTGCACCTTGAACATCTGCAGGGATGGGCCTCAACCACCTCCCTGGGCAACCTGTTGCAGTGTTCCAGTACCCTGATGGCGTAACCAAAGTCCTTTCTCACAGAAGTGATTTTGTTCAAATATTTTTAATCCTCTGGATGTTATAAATATGCAGATGGACTAAAGCAGCAGCAGTTCTTGAGGCTGGGCACCCCAGGTTTTCTGTACAGAGAACAGAAAACTAACAGGTAATCCTAACTATCAATTGGGTCCTCTCTATGTTCTTTATATAGGCAATAAAGGGTGGAATGTCGAAACCATAAAGCGTGTCAAGGACAGTTCTCAGTGAAATAACATCCCTTAGCTGTTCCAGTGTTTGCTCAGGCTTCAGTGACAACCTAATTTTTCAGGGTCTGACTCCCTATTATAAATAGTATAATCTAGGGGGAACTGACTGCTAGCAGAGGTGGCTCTAAACTAGTTTCTATTTCTTGTTCTGAGGATATGAGTCCCTTGTGATATTTAGGTAGTAATGTTTCAACTGCAGTGTGATATGCTGGGTCCTCTGGAAACAAATTCTTAATGGTAACTCTCTTCTCTTTGTTGTTTCCCCTCTTGGGTAGTAACACAAGAGGGCATCAGCAGGATGAAAACTTCTCCCAAGCACCATGAAACAATTTCTTCAGGACTCCATGCACTCTTACAATTCCATTGTGTACTCTTACATACATTGATCTCAGCAGTTATAGATGAATATGAATTGACAGAAAATTGTATTTTATCCTACAAATCTTCAGACAAAGCATATTGTGTGACAAAGTATATTGTGTGCAAGAGATACAGTGAAGGAAACGAAGCTTCCACTGTATTGGAGAACTTTGTCTTGCTGCTCAGTTAAAGAGCTATTATTGTGTAGTTTGAGTAATGAAAGACAAATATCAGAAAGAACACACTCTAAACAATGAGGAAAGTGGAATAACAAAAGAAATAATAAAACTATGCTTTAGAATGCTCCATACTAACTAAAGGTATCACTCAAAAGTGAAGGGATCCTACAGGAAGGCTGAAGAGAGTCCTACTTCATAGGGGTGTCTAGAGAGAGGACAAGGGGCAATGGTCTGAAACTGAGGCAGAGCAGGGTTAGACTGGAGCTGAGGAAGAAGTTCTTCAGTAGGAGGGTGGTGAGACTCTGGCACAGGTTGCCCAGGGAGGCTGTGGCTGCCTCCTGCCTGGGGATGTTGAAGGTCAGGCTGGATGAGGGCTTGAGCAGCTGAGTCTAGCTGAGAGGTGTCCCTGCCCATGGTGGGGAGGTTAGAGCAGATGAGCTCTAAGATCCCTTCCAACCTAAGCAGTTCCATGATTCTGTGAAATACAGCTGCATATTTAAGACAGTTTTCATGATATTTCACTACCCAAATACTAAAGCCCTTGTCAGTCTATACCTTTGGTACCAAAGGTCTATTAAACTTAAGCTGAAGTGAAAGCATTAACATGGCAAAAGCAAGGAAAATTTTGATTCAGGAAAACTATCTCATAGTATCATTTCAGTACAGGTTTGACAGCAGAAAACCAAACTAGGGGTGAAATATGATAAACCCAATATATTTCATGCTCATTTTGTGAGTAGTTCATTAAGATTCAAGATTTCCTGAGGACACAAAAGCTTTTCAGTCAGCAATAAACAAGTTTAACATAATTTAAAGCAGTCTATGTAATGTCCAACATTTGTTTTACTATTGGCCAAGTGTTTTTCCATGAAAGAAAGGTGTGTGGCAAGGATGTTTGGCAACTGTTTAAGACACACAGATATTACAGAGTCTTCTCAATAGCATCACTGTTTCACATTCATTTTGGAGTTGTACAGTTAGCAGAATAGCCATTTCTTGAATCATTCTAACTGAACTGTCCTTACTAACTGCATTGCCCTCTAGCACAGCAAAGACTTGGAAGATGAACACTCCTCAGAATGTATTTCAATTGATTTTATTCTGGAGTCTTAGAATCACAATTTAAATCATTCCTTAAAATCAGACCTTGTCACTGTCTCTGCTGAGATGCTGTCACTGAGTTTGAATACTCATAAATCCATTCCCCTGCAAATAAATGGTTTGGTCTAAAGAGGAGATTTCAGAATGCTCACATAATAACTTGGTTGAGAGAGAGAAATTAGGAAGTTATTCCTTCAGCCTCCTAAACTGAGAGTTAGCCTTCTGCCCTAATAGTTGTTACTGCACATGATATGCTCTATTGCATACAGCTGAGCAGACAGAACTGCCTCTTCTCTGATCCTTAAACCTTGCAGCCATGATCAGAAGTGACAGAAGGAGGAGGGGTGAACAAAAGGTACACTCCAAACATTTCACCCAGATTTTGAAGATAACAAATAGGCAACCTCCTGCCAGACAGGCAGTGATGTATTTTGTACTTCCTTCTATTATTTATTTGTATGGATTTTGGGCTGCTGTGCTTCCCCATCGTATTTTTTTCATCTGAACAGTATTAGGTATCAATATTCCTTTCAATTAGTTTGATGAATCCAAGTCTCTAATATTTGGTCTACCATGCAAAACAGAAAAATAAGGGGCCTTTTAGCAACACTGTGAAGTTCCAGTGGCTGTAGAATACTTACTGATAGAGTTACACTAAGATCATTTAGTATCCCTTCTTCAACCTGGAGTGGGACCCATGTTGGTTCTGGCTTCAAGGTGTTAGATTTCCTTTAAACAACCTTAGATAAGCTGATTTATCCATTTAATGACATGACACATGAAAATTACAACCTCAAGTCAGTACAAATCTGTTGGTGCTAGCTTCTAAACACAAATTTCTTGACAGCAAGAAATAAAGGTTGTTAGAGAAATACTTGACAAGACCAACCCCAAGTGCAGCTCATGTGGGGACAACTACCTTATGAACTGGCTGAACAAGCTTGTCGTATTGCGAATGATTCGAGCGGCCTGGGATTCCTCATGCTGACATCTCTGCAGGGTGAGACCATCATCCATGTGGCCTTCTTTGTGCAATATAACCTATGGGAAAGCAGCAACCATCAGAAGAGCTGCCAAAAAAAAGCCTTTGTGCTTTTCAGTATTTTGGTAACTGCCTTCAGTACTGCACTGAAAACATCCATTGCTTATGTCCAGAGACAGTGCTCGTTAGTCACCTCATTTCAACACTTGCTTGTTAATTCATTACAAATCTGTCAGTCACATAAAAGTTATTCAGAGAAGACATTTCGATGCACCTCTGTTCTCCCACAAGTGATTGAACACACATGCTTAGCAAGGATTTTCAAACTGGAACAAAACTGTCATTCTTCCTGCACCAGGGACCTGCTGGAGAGAGTCCAGCAGAGAGCTATAAGGATGATACGGGACTTGAACATGTCTACTGTGAAGAAAGATTGAGAGCCCTGGGGTTGTTTAGTCTGGAGAAGGCTGAGAGGGGATCTGATCAATGTCTGAGGGGTGGGTGTCAAGATGGAGGTGCCAGGCTCTGTTTGGTGGTACCCACTGACAGGACAAGGAACAGCGGGGACAGGCTGGAACACAGGAGGCTCTACCTCAACTTGAGGAGACACTTCTGTATGGTGAGGGTGTCAGAGCCCTGGAGCAGGCTGCCCAGAGAGGTTGTGAAGTCTCCTTCTCTGGACTCCCAAACACATCTGGTTGTGTTCCTGTGTGATCCTGTGTGCCCTGGGTGATCATGCTGTGGCAAGGGGGTTGGACTGGATGATATCTGGAGGTTCCCTTCCAAACTCCAAGACTCTGTGATTGTCCAAGATGTAACCTATCAAATTCTCCACTGGAAAATGCATTTTAGCTCCGAGATAGTAAAAATTTGCTGCCCAGCTTCCCAGGTAGCTGAGCATTTCTGAAGTCACCAAATAGTTACAAAAGAAACTGACAACATTATCTGAGTTGTTAGTGCCACAATGGAGAAGGTTATCTACCAACAGCATGTTGTCCACACTGGCTTTGGGCAGTTCAAAGCAGTGGAAAGAGCTGGTTCCCTCTGCTTGGCAGGATCCAAAGTATAGACATGCTCTGTTCCTTCCAACACACTGACATAACTCTTTAAGTTTCCCTGGACCCCAGGATCCATGAAAATGGGACAGAGACCAGGCAGATATTTTTGAACGAGTATATTGCTAGTATTATCTTTCCTCTTTATTCAAGTACTCCTCTATACAGACTCACACCATGAGTGACTCCTAGCTGAAACAGCAGCTGCCTCCACAGAGAAGGGTCCTCCAGTCTCTAAACTGAACACTAATTAAAGAGCATTTCTTCTCATCACAAAGCTAGTAAGAAAACTTTCCAGTCAGCTAGTGTTTCCTGAGGCCACCTGCACACAGCTACAGATTTTGGAGCCACAGGGATGGTACAAGACTGAAAACATTTGAGCGATAGAACATTAAAGCTGCCACATGGCCAAGAAACTGCACCTTCACGCTTATGCAGCAGATATGCACTCTTCTCCCTGTGCATGCAGGAGATCAGGGAAGAAGTCTTTCAGAAGGAATACTCCCCACTTCTTTGACCAACGAAAACTCATCCCAGAACCTCAACTACATCATCTACCCTGCTAGAGAAGTGCTGTCTAAAACTCCAGTCAGTAAAGTATGACCAGAAACAGCCAGTACTACCTGTTCCAATTTCTCCAGTGAACTGGCCCCGAGTACAAAGGGGCACTTGACATTGCCTTTCTTGTTGGGGTACAGCTGGGCATTGTTATTGATCAACAGGTTGATCTGTGTCAGAACGTGAATCCAAACCATGTAGTGCGTGCTTCTCTCTTGTCTGAGGCTCTGCCTTTCGGGAACTCTGCAGGAGTTCACAGCTTGCAGAGAAGCAAACTCTCCAACTGAAGAGATAAGCACCCACTGCTCACTTTGGATGGTGGAGAAGCATTTAATAGAATACTAATGTATGCACCACCACTACCTGGCAAAGCCTTGAACCTTGGCTACCAAGTCGTTGGACAGAGACATACAATAGATTCAAGTCCTGGCAGAACCCATGAAACAGGAGCCAGAATTTCTTACCTGTGTGTGTCTTGCCGAGGCAGCAAGTTAGCCAGCTACACAAAACTCTACCAAAGCCAAACAATTCACATGTTCACTGCATTTTATAGCAGAAATAGTCCAGAATTGTTTTCTCTTCGATACACATTTGCAGCAGCTGTCAGCTGCCATTAACTAGGTTATGTGAAACACACACGCACACAGACACACAAACGCGCACAGAGACACACACAAAAACGCACACACGCGCACACTCCGCGCGCAAGCACCGAGCGCGCAAACACCGAGCGCGCGCACACACCCCGCGCGCGCACAAACACCGCGCGCACCCAAACCCGCACACACCCCGCGCGCGCGCACAAACACCGCGCGCACCCAAACCCGCACACACACACACGCACACACCCCGCGCGCGCACCCAAACCCGCACAGACCCCTTGCTTCCCATCTCCCTAAGGCTGTTGAGGCACGTTACAAAAAGCCCATTCAGACTGAGGAAGATCACAGGAACTGAAAGTGAAAACCTCCTGACAAAATGATGCTGTAGGATGCATACAGAGCTATGACTTCCCTTTTACTGCAGAAAGATTAATTAGATATGAAATTTAATGGGGTGTAGATATCTTGACTTGCTTATAAACTTATAGCCTAGTTCAATGGTTTGCATAGGATAAAAAAAACCTGCTTTGTGGCTCCACAGGAGTATCAATTACAAGAGAAGACTCGAGCCTTTCTTGAGTTTGAAGGCACTAAACAGGACAGAATATCCACGTGCGAGGACAACAAAAGATTTGGAGCCTCTGAACATGAATGAAAAAGTCTGTAAGAAGAATGAAAGTGACAGGCAATTATGGAGATTCTTTTAGTCCCTTGCTGCCAGTAGAAAACTCGGG
>VWYK01101358.1:0-10234 GCA_013399775.1 Semnornis frantzii
AATTCTGGGTATTTTCAGAAAGTGAAGTATTTTAGCATGCTGATATGAGGGACTAAGGAGGTCTTACTTCAAATATTGGGACCAATTTGGGTCACTTCTGATGAAAAAAAAAAAAGCTGTATAACAAAGAGCAATGAGAATGATTAGAGGCAGTGACAGATCTGTTAGAAGTGAGATGCTCAGTTAGACTAGCAAAAGAAAGATGACTAGCACAGTTTTTTCTTCATAAATATGTTCTTTGTAAACATCAGGATGAAGAATTGTTTTGGCTGAAGAAAAGTAGTGCTAAAAGATCATGAGTGTAAATTAGCGTGGAGATCAGGAGGTTTCTAAACTTCAAAGGAATGAGGTTCTGGCCTTCCACACAGGATAACAAGGGTAAGGAACTTAAATAATTAAATAGTAGAGCTTGCTGAGTTCATAGAAAGAATTACATTGCATTTATATTGTAATTAATTAATTTCATGCTTCAGAGCTCCCACTGACCAATATTGGGGTAAAGAAAGAAGTCCTTTCATTTTCTAGTCCTATATTCTCTTGGATGTGTACGTAAGGGTGGGAGTAATAAGGACTGGAAAGAGGGCAAATTGATCTTCCTTTGAACCATTAAATTACCCAAACAAGAAATTGGCCAAGATGGGATAGTAGGTGGGTTATACTGGTGCTCCTAGTGGTACTGCCTGACTGATGTGTCTTGAATTAAAAGCATTGATTGCATATAGAGTTGGGAGAGAATTTTCTTCTGGACTGATGAGAAGGGACGTTTTCAGTGATCGCTCATCTGATCTTCCTCTATAGCTACGTAGATCATGATCTACTCTCAAGAAACATCTGAATGTGGTCACTTGGATGCAACTGCATGAGCCTAAGATCTTCCTAAGGCCCTTCATTCGCCCCAGTGTTGTTACAGACACTGTAGCATTTGTTATTTTTGATCAGGTGTTGTAAGATCACAATGTTTTCTGACTTAGAATTGGAGTGAGGATTGATGCAGAGGTTACCAATGTTTCTCATTGTCTATTCCATTATAGTATTTGGAAACTGGGCTTGATAACCTTGCCTTCTGTTCTATGTTGGTTCTGTGAATACTTTCATTCCAGTTGGTTTTTGCTGTTGCCTTTGAATTAGTTCACAGAATCACAAACTCCAGATTGGAAGGGGTTCAAAGGACCATCTCAGGTCATCAGCCTTTCTACATGATAGTGTAGTTTAAATGAGACGATCTAGCACCCTGTCAAGCTGAGTAGTGTAACTGACCAATGTAGGGGAATCCACTACTCCTCCTGGGACATTATTCTAATGTCTAACTTGTTCTTACAGTGAAAAACGTCCTTATGGATTCCAATTGGAATCTTCCCAAGAGTAATTTGTGCCCTCCTTGTACCTCTTGTCTTCTCCATGTGATTCCTTGTTAAAAGAGAGTCTCCATCATCCTGGTAGTCACCCTTTATGTACTGGTATGTGGTAATAACATTTCCCTAACCCTTCTCTTCTCAAGGCTGAACAAACCAAGTTCTCTCAACCTTTCTTTATAAGGCATATCCTTCAGTCCTCTGATGATTCTCTTGGCTTCTCTAGACACTTTCCAGCATGTCTGAGTCTTTTTTTGTACAACAGGCACCAAAACCGCACATAATAATCCAGATGTGACCTTACAAGTGCTGAGCAGAGTGGGACAATGACTTCTTTATCTCTGCTGCTAATGCCCTTGTTAATACAACCCAACTTCCTGTGGCTTTCCCTACCATCGCAGCACACTGCTCACTCATGCTGAGGTTGCTGTCCACCAGGGTCCTCAGATCCCTTTCCACGGGGCTGCTTTTCAGTCATGTGGATGCCAGTCTGAGCTGCACTCCTGGGTTATATATTCCCAGGTACAAGACCCTACAGTTGTCTGTCCCCACTGGATTACTTCTATCTACTTTTATTATTTCTCCTCTTGTCTTTTTTTTTTTTTTTTTTTTTTNGAACCTGCTTTTTTGTTTGTTTGTTTGTCTTGTTTTTTTTTTTTTTTTTTTTTTTAATTTTCCCTGTTTTGGTGATCTTCCTCTTATAGTTTCTCTGCCCATTCTCTTCAGGTAAATTTACCTTGTTCTATTGTGTGTTGATTTGGGAGTTACCCGTCCTCCCCTATGAAATCACTCATACTAGACTCAGACAGTTGGAAGTTAAGGAATGAAGCTATATTTATAGCTTAGCACATTTTACAAGCATATATATACACAATATACATGAATATTTACAGAAATATACAAGTCAAAGGTAATAGAGAAACACAACACCCCTCCCAGAAACTGGAGTCCCCAGAAGGGGCTCTCAACCACACTTCCATCTTCTTTCCACTCCTCTAGGGTCTGCCTCGCAGGGTCTGCCTTATGTGCAAGGTGAGTTTGGAGGATTGGCAAGAGGGGTTAGAAGCTGAGTAATTAGTTACGCAACAGAAGCCACTATGACTCCCAGAGAGACTCTGTCTTATCTGTGTTTGTGTCCTTGTTTTTATACATCTCAGTAAGCCTATGAGTGAAGTAGACATCAGCATTGTTTTCTTTCCACAGTCTACAATCTAATTATTTTTTCATTAAAATATTCCAATTAGCCTCAAACCAGCACATACTGTTCTTTACTATCCTACTCCTGCCTGTCAGCACCTTTTTCTAGAGCCATCTCAGTTGCAGATAAAGCATAGCTTCTGGTAACTAGTTGAAGGAAAAAAGACATAACTTTCATTCCTTTTCCCCCCATCTCCATGGAATAAATCTTTTAATATATGGACAGTAAGTGGAGACATGCCACACCATTGCCACACTGTTCCTTTGACCTTCACATCTGCCTTGGCAGTTCTAAAGTGGGGAAGCAAGAAGTAATCTTTGTGCATGTGTCCTGAATAATGACAAACGCCAGACAGAGAATACTCTAGATCTCCTTCCTGATCTTCTTATGCCCAGAAGTTCTGCTGAGTAGCAGCAGGCTTGTATCATATTTATTCATCTCACATGTTTTGCAAGATGGTGGAGCTGTGTGCTTAGATAAACCAGGCTTCTGATGATTCCCATGAACTCTGCTTTCCCATGCTAGCTTCTTTTTTGGGGGAATAAATCCTTCTGTAGTGCCATTTCTGGAGAGCAGCAACATAAAAAACAGCTAGAGGACCTGCTGACTATCTTGGCATCCTATTGCAAAGACATTTTCAGTAGAATCAGTTCTAAATTACTCCACTAAAATCTTTCTATTGCATCCCATGGGAAGTTTTGATTTTATAGGCATCAGATATTTTCTTGTAATGAATAGGGTTCAACAAAATTCCTGTTTAGAGGTTTTTCACAGGAAAGGTCTCTATTGCAGGTTATCTATTAACCAAGTGCTCATTTTATGAGACTTTAGACCCCCTGTTCTTCTAATTTCAGATCAAAGACTCAAACCCCATGGGAATGGCACCTCAGCTACAGTGGACTGTGAGTAGCTCAACTCTTACTTAGAATTACAAAACACATCATATGGCAAGAAACTAAAGAAGTCATACAGACATCTACTGTAACCCCAGAATCATAGAATCATATTGATTGGGAAAAACCTTTAAGACCATCAGGTCCAACCATTACCTGACTCTATCGAGTCTGGTGCTAAACCATGTCCCTTGGCATAACATCTACGCATCCTTTAAACAGAGTATTTAAAAAGTCTGTGTATGTTGTGTCAGAAACTGAGGAAGTAATGAGTGCAACACACTACTTTGACAAGAGGGAAAAGTAAAAAAGAGAAAAAAAAATCACTTTGGCTCAAACAATGCCAAAGTCTAGTAGTGTAATGGCCAGGAAAATGACATGAAAATGCAGAATAGCTTTCAAATGGGAATCCAGGCAACAAGAAATGGTGAAGGTATACAAGTAAGGGATACTAAAACAAAGCAGTTCCTTAATGGATAATACTTCCTTTCATTGTAGAAATCTGCATGGAAAAGACATGGAAAATACAGCACTCAGCAGTACCTGAAATAAGTTGGGTCCTATACCTACTCTTATCACGTTATCCGTTCTATATTTTCAAGGGATAGTGTCTCAGTTTTGCTGGGACAGAATTCCAGGCCAACCATGGGTTGTAGACCATTAGCAGTTTTGAGTCAGTCAGGACAGTTGACTTAAGCCGGCTACAGGTGTATCTCAGACCATGAGCACCACACTCAGTATAAAGGGGAAGGTTTGGTAAGGAAAGATAAGTCTCTCGTTAGAGCTTTCCACTTGAATGTTTCCTCACTCTGCTCCTGAGGACTGCCTTCCTGTATATTGTGACTGCTGCATCTCTTTTGGGATAAGTATAACTTTATATATCCTGTATTGACTTTAGTACCAATTTGACTGTTTCATTAAATCTGCTTTAATTTCAGAGTGTGGATCTCCTCTTCTTTTCTTGTTTCCTTTTCTCTGCTGAGGGGAGGTCATCAAGTGATGAAATAACTACTAGAATTTAGCCCTAGATAGAGAATAAGTGCAGACAGATAGTTTCTGTCTTGTGAGAGACCGGTTGCTTCAGTAAACTGGTTTCCAGATTTTTTTATCTGACAGATCAAGCAATCAGAAGAGAAGTGTCCTGTGAGATCTCACAATGCTTGGAACAGAAGCCTTGGAGCTACTCTGCCGAAGCAGTTCAGTTCAGCAGCTGAAGAACTGGAGGAGAATCTCATGCCATCCTGCAGAGTGATGGTTCATAAGGGGCTTTTTTAGCCAGCCTGACTTTTGCATGTGTAAATAAGTGATGAGAGTCGCTGTGTAATTTCTCAGTGCTACTGTACAGTTTGTGCCAACTCCGGCTATGGAAAGCTGAATGAGAAATGTCCTCTGACTCAGTTTGTATTGCTGAGAGGATGCATGTTCTCAGAGGGACTCCAAACCTAACAAGACAGCCTGAAGAAATATCTAGGGAAAGAGTGAGTGCAGGCAGTGGGCTAAGCTCAGTAGTCAACTAGAAAGGTCCAAAATTACATGATTTCCATCCTTTCTCCAAAACATTTATGCCTTTGAATGTCAATGTGGCTGCTGAGGTTTCAGCTTGCACATCCCTCAGGCTACGGCAACCACCCCTCCAGAGACTTTTTAAAGAGTTGAGTGATTTCTTAGGGCTCTTCAGAGGCTAATTGATTTAACTCCTTTGTGTCTGAAACTGAAACTCCCTTAATTGATGAAGCAGCAGGAAAAATGTCAGGTCAACAGAAAATTCTGACATTCTCTGACTGCCCAATACCAAGAGAGCAAAAACAATGACAAGAAAATAAATGCCAGGCATATAACCCATTTCACCATATTTCTGTTCCTTTGTCAGGTCTTTTTCCTGTATAATGTCACGAATGAGAATAGAAAACACTCTGGTGAGCTAGGGCACAGAGAATCAGAGGAGGGTAGGTGTAACTAGCAGGTGGGGGTCAGGACAGACAGCCTTTTTGAGATCCTCTTTTATTATTTTTGAAAGACCCTTGTCTTGCTTTACCTTTACTCTTTGTGACAGTGTGATGCCTGTTCCTGTGACAACTGCTTTCTCTGTCCTCTAAATCTTGTTGATGACAAGACACTATGCATTGCAGTTCCACCTCAAATCAGGAGCTTAATGTCTTGGCGAATGAACCTGGGAATTGTTCTCTCTGTCTAACTTTTCTTCTCTTGCATGGCCTCAGGTGAATTCAATTTTTTTTATTTTTTAAGTCCTAGAAATTGCCTGCTTACAGACTTGTAGCTTCCAACCACCAAAGTCCCGTGTGGCTCTTCTTAATTGTCCATATAAATTGCTTTCTATTTTGGACACCATGAGTATCTCAACAGCATCTGCTTCTCCCTTCTGGGCACCACCAACTGTGCATGAAATTCCCCCCAAAGAGGCCAGGTAAAAATTCTTTCCCATTGCTGAAAAAATACAGAAATAAAAGAAGCTACACAAAGGACAAGCTGACTTCCTAGCACACAAAGCAGGTGAAAATGCAGTAGGGCCTGGTATTAAGCCAATAAAAACAAGATGCCAAACAGGACTAATCTGCCTGTTTGTAGCCACCATCCAACCAAAATGAAGACCATCATGCTCAACAGATTTCTTCACCAGGAGCTGTCTTGGTAAATTGTTTAGCAGCATCACCTCTGCACAAGACAGACAGGAAATGAATGGCTGTGTAAGCTGAGGATGTGAAAGGACTCCAAAAGATTCCTGGGGGACTTAATATCTTCAACTCTTGTTTAGGACCTTTACACTTTGCAATCTCAAAACACACTTCCATTTGATGCTGACCAGTCTAAGGTCTGCTGCTTGAGAGAATTTGATGTCACTCACTTTATTTTACTGATGAGGAAAAAAGAGCAGACAAAGGGAGACTAAGTAATGGCTTTAGTACATCCTAGCAAGGCAGAAGCAAAGCCAAGAATACTACTGACACATCCTGACTCTCTAAATTAAGCACACCACCACCTTTCCTAATGAAAATTCTTCCAGAGGGTCTGCCAGAGAGTCTTGAACAGACAATACTCAGCTTTTGAAAGTAGTTGAAAACAGTATTTTGCGTACACTTGCCACCAAGTGCAGAGACTAGGTCTGTACTGGAAAAGGTCTAGCTTACCAGTGGGCTTATGTGAACTGGAGACTTTTGCTCCAAGCAAGTATGAAGAATCATAGAATCATAGTATGGTAGGGTTGGAAGGGACCTCAAGGATCATCCAGTTCCAACCCCCTGCCATAGGCAGGGGCACCTCCCACTAGCACAGGTCACTCAAGGCCCCATCCCACCAGGCCCTGAACACCTCCATGAACTCATATTTAATATACTCATCTCCTGTGAGATGATATAAAAGGAGTTTTAGATTTTTTAGTTTTAGACATTTTAGATCACAAGATATTAAACATTTACAAACATTTTCTTTAAGGCACCATAAAGAACAAAGGAGTTTGCTCTTCAGTTTTTGTTTCAAATCAGGCTTTGGTATAGGTCTTTACAATCTATGCTGGCCATGCTTCCTTCTCAGCTCTCTGCCTATGCACTGAGATTNAACTGCACACAGTGCTCCAGGTGGGGTTTGAGGAGAGCAGAGTAAAGAGGCAGAATCACCTCCCTTGCTCTGCTGGCCATGCTGCTTTTGCTGCAGTGCAGGACTCAATTTGGATTAGCAAAGACAATGAAAGAGATGTCTTGAGTTTTTCTACACAGACATCTTTCTGATGCAAGTGTATCTTCCGCATACTCAGGAGTCTTCAGAAAGGGATCACATAAGGCGTCCTACTCCAATATTGCATATCCCCCTGTTTTCACTTTCTGTCTGGAAGCCTAATTTATTTTATTTTATTTTAATTTTTATTTTTTAGGAGATGTGGCAAAATCATTGCCCAACTGATATGGCTGCAGGCATGAAAATGAAGTGTGAAAAACTGACAGACACAGTGCCAATTTTATTATTATGAGTCAAAGCTGCATTTTCCGCTCAACATATAATTGTGCTTCGGACTAAATGGGTAAAAATTGAAGACTGGCTACAGCAAAAACGTTCATTAGATTGAAACTAAAACAAAGCTAAACTATCAGAGTTGGGGAGGAAATGCGTTTTCACTGTGTTGGCAGTCGCATCTGAGTTCTGCATTGTGCTGTTTTCATGTCTCTGGAAGTAGGTGATGGGGTGAGGAAAGCGACATGGAGGAAAAGAGGCGATCAAAAGGTGTTGCTTTTTCTTTGGCCTCACTGTTCTCTCCTTGCACTTTCCCTCATTATCTCTTCAAGCTCTGTTCCCGGGGAAAAGGACCTGCAGGTCTGGATTGATGAAAAGCTCAACATGAGCCTGCAGTGTGCACATGCAGCCCAGACAGCAACTGAGTGCTGGGCTGCATCAAGAGCAGCTGCTCCTTTACTCTGCTCTTGTCAGACCCCACCTGGAGTACTGTGTGCAGTTCTGGAGCCCCCAGCACAGGAAGGACATGGAAATGTTGGAGCAGGTCCAGAGGAGGCCACAAAGATGCTCAGAGGGCTGAAGCAGCTCTCCTATGAGGACAGGCTAAGAGAGTTGGAGCTCTTCAGCCTGGAGAAGAGAAGGTTTTGAGGAGACCTTATAGTAGCCTTCCAATATCTGAAGGGGGCCTACAGGAAGGCTGAAGAGGGATTATTTACAAGGTCTTGTAATGACAGGAGAAGGGGTAATGGTTTTAAACTGGTAGAGGGGAGATTTAGACTGGATGTTAGGAAGACATTCTTTCCAGTGGTGAGACACTGGCACAGGTTGCCCAGGGAGGTTGTGGCTGCTCCCTCCCTGGAGGGGATCAAGAACAGGTTGGATGAGGCCTTGAGTGACCTGTACTAGTGGGAGGTGTCCCTGCCTATGGCAGGGGGTTGGAACTGGATGATCTTTGAGGTCCCTTCCAAACTTACCATTCTATGATTCTATAAATTGCTGAGGCTGAATTTGGGAGAGCTGGACCACAAGTACCAGAAGAGGAGAAATCAGTTGATTTTTCTGGCAATAATGGAGAGAAGTTGCATTTGCTGTTTCTCTGCTAAGAGCCCTTCAATGCTACTTTTTTCCAGTTTAGCTTCATACTAATCAAGGAGGTCCTCTTAGATTTCTTTGCTGCTTCTAGTTATGACATGGGCAGCTTTTTTCTCTCTCTCCTCCTGACAAAGCAGTCATCTTCTCACAATTACTTGCATTACCTGCACACTCAACATGCAACACAGATATGTTGGCTCCCTACTTTTACTACCTTTTTGATCTTTCATGTAGCAGATAGTATAGTACTTTCAATCCCTTTGCCATGTTACATTTGCTGTTTACTGTGATGAGAACCTTTTTCCTTCTCCCTTTGCCCTCTCTATCACCACTCCTATTGTCTAGTTTCATAAAATCATTGTTTGGATCTCAAAAGATCTTTATGATCATTGAGTCCAACTGTTATCTAACTAAACAATGGTGCTAAACCATATCCCTCCGCACCACATTTCTGTATCTTCTTTAAACACCTCCAGGCATGAAGATTCAACCACCTCCCTGGAGAGCCTGTTCCAGGGTTTGAGAACCTTTTCACTGAAGAAATTTCTAAACACCTTCTGGTGCAACCTCAGGCCATTTCCTCTTGTCTTATCTCTTGCTACTTGGCAGAAGAGATCAACGCCCACCTTACTCCAGCCTCCCATGAGGGAGTTGTAGAGAGCAATGAGGTCTCTCCTCCTCCTCCTTCTCTCTGGAGTAAAAAAGCCTAGTTCACTCAGCTGCTTCTTGCAAGACCTCTTCTCAAGGCCCTTCACCAGCTTTGTTGCAATTCTTTGGACATGCTCCAGCATCTCAATGTCTTGTAGGTGGGAGTAGCAACACTGAACCTCAGTTTTCACACTGAGAGAGGCCACATCTTTCCTCTCTCTCCCTCACAGCTTGAAGGTCTACACTCTCATGGTCTAAGGCTCTTTTGGAGGGTGCATATTTGAAAGCATGCTACAGCCCTTGTGCTCAGCCAGGCATTCAACTAAACATTATTTGGGGCTGGAAAGGGGTTGTACTTTCTTGACTTTCTTTTACTGGGTAGTGCGAGTCAGAGGAGCCTTTATGAAGGGTTGTCTGTGGTGAGTCATTTTGACTTCTATGTCTGTAAGTATCATTTTACGGCATCTAGTTACTTTTGTTATAGGCATTACAAGATATAAATAAATAAAATATTATGATTTAGCGACCGCAGTGCTCATTCTGTTAACAGGCTTATTCTCCCTCTGTTACCTATATTTGTTTAAAGTGGCTTCATTTAACATTTATGCAGGCTTTGGTGCAGAGAAAATATGCTACAACAGGAGTTTGTCCTAAGGGATCCTTACAGTACTAACAACTACATCATCTACAGAGGCAGATATTGCTAAACACTGATACGAAAAGACATCATCTAGGTCACTTAAAATCATTTTTTACACACTTGTTTTGCAACAAGAGCCTGTGAATGTTAATCTAAGCTTATCCTTTTGCATTTCTACTGAATGCAAAGGGATATAGGCATTACCTGGTTACTGGGGGGAAGATGAATGCCATCGTCTGATTCTGAAATGACTCCACCAGAGTAGACTGCAGTACTCTGGTGCATGAGAAAAACTCACTTTCTTTGCTCATCTGGCTTCTCTGTACTGCTCTACAAGTGGATTCCAGCCTGAACCTGGGTTTAATCATCATCCTCTATGGTCAGCTACAAATTTGGTGCTAGGGCCTGTAGCAAAGGGGAGAGATTGAAGAAAAAGAAAGAAAAAAAA